>JAFBJR010000138.1:1294515-1505625 GCA_016785285.1 Brachirus orientalis
TAAACAAACAAACAGCAAAAAGAGAATGTGTATATTCAGTGTAACTGTGTTTCTATTCATATGTATAGTAATGCTTTCTTGTGCATTGAACACCAGGAGGGCAGTCTGTACTTTATGCAAACAAAACATGTAAACAAGGTGTTAAACTTATGTCTTATCTTTTTTCCCTTTTTGATAATTATATTTAAATATAATTGGACATGCATGAGATTCAAACCTCCATCAAATGAGATCACACAGTGCCGATTAAGTCTATCAGCTCCATACAGTTCTCTACATGTTTGTCACCGTGGCAGTATTTTAGACCTTCTTGTGTTACCTGGTGACATTCCAGTGTTGCACAAAGCAAGTGATTTGCTTGCAAAGCGAGGCAGCTGCAGACTGAAGAATGAGGGGAAAACACAAAGAAGCGGGCAACGAAAAGGTTCAGGAGGGAAATCTGCTGCTCAGAAACCCAATCATTCAGCAGCTTGACGGGGGTAAATGCTTCCTGTCCCCACCCGCCCCTGCACTGTTGGTGGTGTATATACACAAACGCTCCCTCAGTCAGGTCTGATAGTATTGTTTGACTTAGACTGTTTTCAGATGAAGGATGCATTATACATAAAATATTAAATCATTTCTATTCATGAAGACCAAACAGAGGCAGAATAATAAAATTAAAAAAACTACAGAAATCAATAAAAGTTAGGTACTGAAACTTTATTTTTTTTTCATTCCCAAAGTAGTGTGGTTTAAGGTTGTGTGTGTGTGTGCGTGTGTGTGTGTCTGTGAATATAAAGAATGGATGTTTCTTCCATCCCCTGGTGTCTTACTTGATCTCCCGTTTCCTTCCTTTCCTCTCTTCCTCTTTCTCCCCTTTCTTTACACTCTCTCTCCATTTATCTCTGTCAGCCTCATCACATCAGCCATGACTTTACTAATGGAAAGGAGGAGACGTGCAACATACAGTGGATCACAATATAATCTGTCAAAGGGAATAATGAGATTATGGTTAGCGGATGTAAAATTATGAATGCGGACACTTTGATGATACTGATGAATGCATTTTTAACCATTAAGATTCAGTTTAGACATAAGGTAAAGGGGATGATTGGACTAAATGCAACTTGAAAACAAGTTAATCTGTGTCGGTTGCAGCTGGAACATTATAATGCTGAGCTGCACCTCGGCCTCCACACTGGCACGAGCTGCGGTCCCTCTGACACGGTCAGAACCAGGAAGTTCTCTTTTATCATGGTTTTCACTTCATGAAACTGGATGTGGAACTCTGAAGATGACCTTGTGTGACATTAATCTAGTACTGGCAAGTCTTTTTACTGTGTCGTGTGTCGTTTTGAAAAAGTAAGTAAGAAGAATTCTTTTTGACTGCTAATATCTCAGTGAATTAAGTTAATTCAAAACAAACATTAGCAAGGTGTATAATGACACTGATATTTTTATTTGAATGAATTTAATTCATTTAAGTGTGACAAATTTTTTTATTAGACTTTTTTGTTTTACTATTGTTGCAAATTTGTGGGATAAATCCATATGATTACATGAGGATGTTGTAATTGGATATACAAATAATGTGAATAAGGAATCTGGCAATTCAAAAAGTCTCCTTTCCTGGGTTGGTAGGACGAGGGGGTGTTTTGTCATCCTCCAACCCATAAATAATAATATAAGGTGTTTTTACTTTTCTTTCAGCTTATTTTTCAGCTCTCGCCATCCTTAGGAAAAATTACACCCTTGGGGAAACTGGAAAGCGGGAATGTTACATAGTATATTGCATAAACACCGGCACTATCAGGAGGCCCCTACAATAAATCCAATAAAAATGACACATCCACATTCATATTCAAATCCCAGCAGGAGCACTGGCTGCCCAGCAGTTTGTCAATATTCTCTTCCTGAAAAGTACTGTAGTGCCAATACTGAACCATAATGTAGTGTGATTGGAAAAACAGTATATGAAAAACATATGTTTTGCTTACGCTCCTCCTTTGCCAATATCCACAGCTCATTTTGGTCAGCAAAAGTGTGTGTGTGTGTGTGTGTGTGTGCGTGTGTCACTGACTGTGACACACATAGAGAAACAAAGCAGGGGGGGGGGGGGGGGGGGAAAAAGGGGGGGGGGCGGGGAAAAATGACGAGTGAGCAAGAGCTTCAAAAGAGAATCGGGCAACTGAGCCCAAACTTGTTTATGTAAACATTAATCTTGGTTAAACTGCTGGCTGTACAAACACATACACAGACGCACTCACATAATCGAGGTAATAGCTTTAATCCTTTCTCTATAGATATACTCCCATGAATACGACACACAGGGAGACGCAAGGCCGCTTGTAATTAAGTTCTACATGAGCAAATCCAGTTGTGAAGCATTGCTTATGAGATTGGCTTCATAATCACATCGTCCCAAAAGGGAGAGACCGCTTACTTAGCATCTAAATAGCTTTTTTTCCCCCTCATACCCATATACATGTGTATGTGTGTGCATTCAAACCAAATATTGCACTACTCTATCTTTTAGTGTACATATGGAGAGAGTGTATCTACTGTGTATGTTAGGGTGTGCTTGCACAATAAATGCTGTCATATATGTGTGTGTACCTGGTATTCTTCATGTTGTGGGGACCTAAATCTGTTTCCACAGTCGCATAACTATCACGGTTACAGTGTAACCATAAAAAGGTGGAGATGAACCAAAAAACAGACAAAGTAAAAAGGAGTAACAGAGTTTATTCCAAAAAAAATTAACAAAAAGTGAACCAGTCCTAAATTAACAGAAAGCGCTGAGACTGGCCGGCTGGTGAGGCGGAGCTCAGGAATCAGGGAGGCTAAAAAGAGAACAAAAACGATCATTAGCAAAGTACAAAAGAAATAGATAGCTGACTACACAAAAAGGTAGCAAAAGGCTCAGAGGTGGAGAGAGACGGGACTTGGTTACCAGCCTAAACTGAGATGACGCGCTGATGAGGAGGAACAGGAAATCCGGTATAAGTAAGGCTGGGGCTGATTGGCGATGGGAAAACAGCCGTGCTGATTAGAGTCCCCCCCTCACCTGTCAACCAGCCTCCTGAAACACACGTTAGAGACACACTCCCAGGAAGTACAGAAAAACCAACAAATAAAACAGGAAATGAAAACCAGAAAGACAGAGCACCCCAAACCAGACATGACAATAATGAGGACATAATGAGGACTTTTTTTTTCTTATGGGGGCAAAAATCAAGTCCCCATAAAGTAAATTATACATTTTGAGGTGAAAACATGTTTTAACATTAGGCTGAGGTTAGATTAAGGTTAGAGTCAGGGTTAGGGTCAGGGCACTAGTAATTATGGTTAAGGTTAGAGAAAGTCTCCAGGAAATGAATGTAAGTCAATGCAATGTTCTCTTAAGTCATGGAAACCTGTGTGCGTGCGTGGTTGTGTGTGTGTGTGAGAGAGAAATATATCTAGCATGCATATTATTTCTTAGCAGTCTCAGTGGAACATTGTTGTGTCAATAGAGCAGGTTTTAAAAGTGATGCAGTGGGAAATATCAGGGAAAATTAACTGTGTGTGCTCATGTACATACTGTATGTGTGTTTCCTCCGTTCTCATGATGACCATAATGTATATTTTTCCACTAAATGTAAGGATGCTGTGTAATATTTTCTGTAAAGTTTAGTTAATTAATTCACATCATTCAACTGTTTGTTGGAGTAAAGTGAAACATGTTTTTTTTTTATTCCCTTTGTTTCATTGTTAGGGCAAATCACTCTCCAATGGCATTCCTACTGAAATGAAAACTGTCATCTTGTGTCCTGCAGCTCACCTAGTCAGCTGACGCTCATACCATTATCAGATGTGGCCTTTGTGAAAGGCAACAGTCGTTCCTCTTGTAGTTTCTTGTAGTTTCTATTCCTCCTGTTTCTTCACAGTGTCTGTAGAGCAAAAAGGGCACTGTTCCCCTGTGAAGAAGGGGGCACGGAGAGAAAAGGAGTACCTAATGAGTTTTACACTCATTACACAGTCTTTAACCTTTCAAAAAGGTTTAAGAAATCCTTTCTAGTATTTTTAGGGATTTTCTCCATAGATCAGTCAGGTGCAGTCATATAAATATTTGCAAGCATAGTGTGAACAGTAACGTTTCTTCAAGATGTGCCGCGCTTGACATTTGATAAGTTAAGTGGAGGGAGAGTGATTGGTCATGCCTAATATACATGCCCATTTTTGCCAGTTTTTAAGTGACTTGAAGGGTCCCCCATTATTCATCATGGAGCTGTCATGGTCTAAAATTCAGTAAGCAGGAACTGCTCTTGGCTCATGCCCCTGGCTTGTGATGACAGGTGGCGGTTTTCATGTAAACCTAAAATAATAAAAACCTAAAATGCTTTTAACAGACAGACCTCAAAACAGACATTTAAACCTGCAGTTATCATACAGACAACCTAATAAATAAATAATTAGTCATTCTTTAAGTATGTTCTCTCCCATGAATGTGTATGTATGAGAGGGGGAAAAGCACATTTTGCTCTCCTGCAGTAGTCTATGGTTTTATCCATGTGCAATCTTTTTGTACACACAGTGCCATGTTTTAAGATGCACACTGTGATGGAGCACTTTAAATGGGTGCAAATACATGTATGTTGGTTTATCTGCCCTTAGTCTAATCTGTACAGCATAATATGGTGGAGATTAGTAGAACCTTAGAAGCACTCTCTTTATTTTGGTGGTATTTCTTTATTTTATTACATTTTCTTTTTCTTTCAGCTTCTCCCTCAAGCGGGTGCCACAGAAAATTATTTGCCTCCATCTTGTCCTATCCTTTTTGTCCATTGTATTGTTATGCCAACTATCCTCATGTCCTCCTTCACAACACCCATGGGCCTTCCGTGGGTGTTCCTCCTCTTTTCCTCCTTGTCTACAACATCTTTTGTCCAGTATAATCACCATTCCTTCTCTGCACATGACCACACCATCTCAACTTTGAGAAACTGTTGTTCAACCTCCTAAATATGCTCATTAAATATGCTCATTTCTAATCCTGTCCACTTTGGTCACTCTCAATAAAGATCTCTGCATCTTCAGCTCTGACACCACCAGCTCTGCCTCCCGTCTTTTAGACAGTGCCGCCATCTCCAAGCCATACATCACAGTGGGTCTCACTCCCATCTTGTAGACAGGGGACTGAAATATCTTTAATATCTACATGTATTGTTTCTCATTATAGTTTTTTTTTTTTTGGTCATGTTAGTGTAAAAAGAAAATATTGATTTGAAAGGTTGAAAGAAGTGGCTTCAGAAGTAAACAATTGGAGAATCAAACTAAATACTGTCATTCATTTGGGCAGGATTGTCATTTGAACATGATTAATTTCACTGTCCATTATATTTTGATGGGCACAGAGAGATATTTGATCAGTGGATACAGAGCTACATGCCATATATAAAAAAAAAAAAAAAAAATCCCTCACAGGAATAAATTAATGTTGAAGAAAAGGGATTCATAAATAACAATGACAACCTACATGGCCTTTCATTCTATATGACGTCCTCGCTGCTATTATTAGATTCCTTTTCAGTGACATAATCTCCTGTCAAACCTCAAGTCACATTAGATTAGTTTGTCAAACATGGCCTCTCATGATGACTAGATATACTGTATATACATTATTATGGGCAGGAGTAAGCCCTGTCCACATAATGATTCGACTCAAAAATGCACGTGTGTTTCCTCAAATTTCAAAGCTCGCTAGACATGATATCGTTGTCAGTTCTCCACGTTTGCCTCCATATTTTTCACTAACAACACACTGTCCCACAAGGAGCTTTACAAAAGTGCGTTGATTGCTGACATAGTCAGTTCAGTGGGTCGTGTAACAAGTAAATGGCAAAGAGGAACTCGTCGTCTCCCTGATTTAAGTAAAACAAACATGCTTACACAACCAGAACATGACGCGATCATTGTGACGCCCTGAAAATCCCTTGCATTCGTACGTATCTCCTAAGACAACAGAAGATGTCACTAAGTAATGGGACGTGGCAGAGCAGCCATTTATTAGTCATGAATGTCTCGCGTTGTCGGAGAAACATGTAGATTTACAGCGATTAAACATTATGCACAGAGAAAGGAAAAGACAGAGGAAGAAGAGAAGAGAGTTGGAGGGCGAGGGAGAAATCAGTGTGATGACATGTGGCACTAAACTCAGGGTCTTAAAGGACTATTTTATAAAAGAAAGGGCACAGAGGGACATGTACAATTACTATAATTTAATATATATATATATATATATATATATATATATATATATATATATATACACATCATACCACCATTTAGACGCCTGTTACTTTTTATTTTATTTATCTGTTTTTTTTTTTTGTTTTTTTTTTCTCCAAAGTGCTCTTTCCCCTCCACTGCTCTCTTGCCTGATCCTGGACCCCCCTCCTTTTCTTTTTCCTCTTCATCCTATTCCTCACCCACTTAGTCACCTTCCACTTATTCATGTTTGTTATTGCAGATATGTGACCTTTGCTGATGTCTTGTTAAAAGGTACAACATTAAGAGTTAGTACCTGAGGCTAGAGCCTGTGTACATCAACCACCCACCTGCACACACACGCGCGCACACACACACACACATACACACATATACTGGTTTCCATGACTTCAGAGGACATTGCATTGACTTGATTTCAATTCCTGGAGAGTTAGTCTAAACTTAGCCATAGGTATTAGTATCCTAACCCTAACCCACTCAATTTTTGTCTCCATAAGGAAGACAAGTTTTAAGTCCCCACAACATAAGGAATACCAGGTACACACACACACACTAACTTTCCACATGCTTTTATAAATGAATAATTTTGTGTGTGAGAAAGTAGGTGTACGTTCATTTATGCAATTATGTTTTTGTGTGTCAGGATTAAAAGTCAAGTTACACAACACTATCAGTCAAAAGTGTGCTTCGACCTATGTGTGTCTTCATATACAGCACAGTGCAGCCTGTGCTCAAAGATCTACAGGCTGTAGGTAAGGACTGGATGGTTCTTCTTATTTATACTCCAGAAAAGGAAAAAAATGGAGAGTAGTCACTTGACTCTTTCCTCATGTTTAGAATTTTCACTGTCACTCTCATTTAGAACTCTCTCTCTCTCTCTGGTCTCTTGATTGTTTTGGGGACACACTTGACCACCTCTGTTTTTTGGACTCATGTCATTAAAAGTAAATTCAAAATCTCTTCCTTCACAACTTCATAACTATACCAACAGCTTTAATGGAGACGACTAAAAGCTTCCACAGGAACATAAATTGAAATCTATTTTATTAGGTTTGTGGGTAAACAACTATTGAAAGTGTTGAGTAACTGTGTATAAACCAAGCTTTTCTTACAGAATCTAGTTCAGTTGACCCAATGATCTTAGCTATTTAATGAAGAAATGTGAATAACTAATCTTTGCATTTCTCTTTGTTCAATTGATGGCAGTGTCTTTTATAGCAATTGGCCTCTAAAAAAAGGAGTCACTTCAGTCACTTCAGTTTTAAATGTTCCTTAAATCTAGGTTAGGCAAGATATTTTTGTTATTCTTCACTAATAATTCAGTAAAAATGCCTTTAAACAGAGCTCTGAGCTATGTTTCCAGTCTTGGGGAAATCTGGCCAGTGACAATCTTTGACCAATCACAGAGCAGTTCAGAGACAAGGGGCATTCCTATTGGCTGTTTCACTAAGCATCTTCATCTCCATAACATTGCTCTTCTGGCACCGATAACTGATCAAAGCAACCTTCAAAAATTATTTATAAGTTTGACTTATAGACTTCCATTGTCAAAAAGACACAACAGCCAATCAGAGTCAAGGACATGGAGAAATACAACCTCAAACTTGTTTTTTTCTAACTAAAGTGTGACATTTCCAAGTTGCATTCTTTTAACATTATATGTATAAACCATATATTATTTATTTAGGTAAATAAGCAAGATAATACAGCAGAAAACAATGAAGGGCGATAAAGAGCAGTGAAAGAATAATGACACCAACAGACTGCAAAAAAAAAAAAAAAAAAAAAACGAAAATAAAATAACAAAACAAAAAGAATAAATGGATTATGTGTGCTTTACACTTATTAAATGAGCCCTGCTCTTCTCACCTGCTGGCACTACATCATTATACCTTTGCTGCTACTGTATGTTCTTTATATTTATAACCTTGTAATGGTGGAGAGAAAAGCTGTGGAGCCTTCTTTCTCAGGAGGAGGTTGCCATCCTTCTCTTCAGACTGTTTCCTGGTTGATAATGACAGGGCAGAAAGTACAGGCTGTCACTGCCTGATCCTCCCCCGAGAAGTGCAAGAGGGGATGGGAAAATATAAAAAGCAACATGACTGAACGGATCATTTTGGAAGATGTGTTGTGTGGAGAAATCTTTTTTTTTTTCCCATTGTCAGTGACATTTATACTTTCTGTTGCCTTGGTGTAAACATTTGATTGCATTTTGCAAATGTTTAAGTGCCTAAAACAAAACAAAAAAACCATGTTCCTGCATGTTCCGTGTGTTTGTGGGAGCAGTTAGTGACCGAACAGGTAGGGAGAAGAGAGGAATGACACTACAGTGGTGGTGTGGTGGAACAGGACAGGCCATTGGATCTTAGTGCTAAAGACAACTGTTCCTTCCCTGTTTGCTCACTGTGTCAGGGAGAAAATTACTAACATCCCGACTACAAGTCCTCATTTGCTAAACAGATGCTGCTCAATGCCAAATGGGCCATTACACCAGCTAAACTGTGTGAGTGTGTTGGTATGTGTGTTGCCCCGATGTACATTTGTGTGCAACTACGTGCTTGTGCAGCCGCATGTGTCATTTTGCAAACTGTGTGTGCATGTTTTATGAATTAGTATGTTGTATTGATGAGGACATATGGTCTTTCCATATGGGGTGTCACAGTTTGCGAAATCTCAATTCTGCAACCCTGAGATCACATGTTCCATCTGCTAATGTTTTCGTTATATCGCACATTGTTGTTTTATAATTGATTTTCTTTTCTTGTTAATTCCTTGTTTGTAGAGTCTAGATGCAGCTTGGTCTTTCAGGGAATTAATTCAAATCCGGGCACTTGTTTTTAACCACTTCAAAAATCAAAAACAAGCCTGTAATTTGAAAAAAAAAGAGAAAAGAAAATCATGTCTTAAACCAAGGGTTTTCAAAGAAAAGTTGTAGCTGAGTAAAAAAGCTCATGGGTCCAGACACAGCCTTTGATTATTCTGTTATACTGTGATTTATCTGTAAATCTGAATTTTCCCTCTGGTATTATAAATCAGGATGTAAGACAGCTCTCAAATACTGTAGCTACTTAAGATACAATTTTGCTTCACCAATTTGTAAACAGCTACAATTATGACTTTTATTTCTTTTTCTACGGTTTTTGCTAACAATAACTAAGTCCATTCCAGACCAATTCCCAGCTCCCTTACACATTGTAATGCTGGATTCCCACATATGTATCACTTTAGCTCTTTTAAGGTGGGTGGGTTTGACACTTCTGGTGCTGGAGGCAGCTATTGGAGGTTAATAAAGCAGGATCTGTCATGACTAACCAGCAAGAGTTACTAATGTTGCTAAAGTGACAGTAATACGATGTCTGCCATGTTCACCATTTTGACAAAAAAATGGTTAATGGGAGAACAAATTTGTACAAGAGCTTTATTTAAGCTGAACATTAAATGTGATTTGATTGGCTAGAACCTGTGCTGGAATATTTCCAAAACATGGTTTGGCCGAATGATGTTCAAGCGAATGCTTGGAAGGTTGCAAATGTCTTCAACTTCTGCCACATATTACATGAGCAAAGCGAAGCAGCAGACCTCCACTGCAGTTCGGTGATGCTTGACGTACCTCCATTCAAAGTGAGCGAGAAGCATTTCAGTTGCCGCCTCCACTTCTTATGTGTAGCCTTTTGGAAAACTACAGACAATGCAAGAATACACATTTTAAATGTACATCTCCAAATATTGCATTTGCAATAAAAGGTATAAAAAAAAAAGTATAAGTGTAAACCTGTATGATAAACCGATAGGTGTGCAGCAACATCACTGTGTTTAACAGCAACAGCTGCAGATAAGTGCAAAAACAATATGTTATGATTGTTATGTCAGAAAAACATTCCATTACACCACTCCATTTTTGAAAGTATTGTCTATCACTGGTATTAAGTTAAAATCGACTGAACCATCTGCAAAGCACTGGGTTTTGACCAGTTTGATGACCTAACTCATACCTGCAGGAAGAATTTATCCATTTAAATGAAGAATATTAATGAATATTTGATTTGGCTGTGCCCAGCGCTCAATAACTTCCATTATCTGCTGCCCTCAAGCAGAGTACATCTGGTACAGACCTGAAATAAAAGAAATAACTGAGTCAAAAGTCATAGTGCTTTTCTGAATCACAATTCACTCAAGACAACACACTGACATGAAACGGATATTAATATTCAGGACGACTCAAAACTTGAGATATCATTATCTCTGATGTCTGTCAACAAGAGAGACCCAATAAATTCACTGACACACCAATGGAAAAAAAAGATGCCTTAAAACTTTTCGGACAGTCACCAGGTTTAAGGTTTTCTTTAGTATTGTAGTAATGCAGTCACTTTTCTTTACATCCATGGATACACAGTGAACAGCATCTTCTTATCACTGGTTATTGTTGTCAAATGTAGGTTTTAAAGTGACACAATGTAGGGTGTGCTCCCAGGCTCCCCCTGCAGTTGGAAAATGGTAGTGTTTGTTACAACTGTTGCGGTAACATGTGAATTTGATGACAAGGCAACAAAAGCCAAGCAGCCATGTCCTAAGCCCGGATAATGTAGCCTAAGTTATAGCATTTTATGCAAATTGATTTATTTTTGTTTATAATAGAAACAACAAAAGAAGAAGTGCTTTCATTTGCATAGCTTCCAGTTTCAACCTGGCTTTTATATTCTGTTGCTCATTGTTTGAATCAGTTGATTTAGGGACAAGATGACTTCAGTAATACGACCTGACACACAGCAAGCTCAAACTGTCTAGATACAGATGAGAAGTAAACTTTTTGCAAAGGGATGCTTGGACAGGTATTCCCTTGAAAGCGGTGGCTAGCTTATTCTATCACTGCCACGTCATCCACTCAGCGAATAGTTCCACCCGTGGAACTTTATTGCTTCGTTTGCCAACATATGCCGCAACGAAGAATGTTGTATCTTGTTTGTGTGGCATGGACCTGAGACCAGACGTTACACAGTGCCAATGATGCCAAGTGATGTAGACCGGACGTACAATCAAAATAATATAAAATAAATCACAGACTTACAGCCACTCTCACTCATCTCACCTAAAGAACCACTAACACAGTTACATTCAGGCTCCTGAATGTGTAGCTATGTGAACAAAAATGTACAGAAAATAAATACATTTACATAAATGCATTTACAATGCAAAGAAATACACACACGCACACACACCACTGAGACCACTGTGGTCATAAAGACTCCATGGTGAACATGATGTTATTAGAAGTGGCTTAATGGTGCCACTTGTGTCCTTTCTCAGCCAAGCTCACACAAAGACACACTCAGCTGGAGACACATGAACTCAAGACATAAGCCATACACTTTTCAACCTCCACAGGGCACGCTAACGGAAATACAGTGCCTCTTTATTTTTCTTTCCCAGGCATGTATGTGACAAAAAATATATTACATTTTCATAAGAATCGTTGTTCTTTGTGGTAGTTATGCTAAATTTTGTCTAAATCATCCATTTTGGACTTGAAGGGGTTGATACAAAAATTGGTAAAAGTGTATTTCAGAAATTCATTACTCTTCAGGCCAAGTTGAAAGTTATGAATAGATGAATATGACTTGATGAATATGATTTGTCATGAAGAAAATGTTCCTTTGTTAGAAATTGCCAGATGTTGACTTAATAGATGGCTGAAAAAGTGAGTTGCTGACTTGCTGAAAGCCGATGACAGTGGACTTGTTGACTGACCAATTATGAGGTTTTTGGGAAAGTAACTTAGTCATTGACCAGACTGCAAGTCTACATGACTCACTGCATACATGATAACTGTAGATGCCAAGATAAATGACTGGGCGACAGGATAACTTGGTATTTCTGACTATTTTTCCTCATGACTAACAAGGTAATAAGGCCTGTAAATTGGTGACTATTTTATAATCAGATGGCAGCGCTGGTTACTAGATGACTTTGATTACTGGGTGACTGGATTTCCTAGTAGGCGACTTAATGACTTGTCAAACAGCTTGATGATATGATGACTAACTCCAAGACCAAAAGTTCCCCAACAGTTCCCCCTCTTCTCCTTGGCTAAATAATCCCTAATAAGACAATGATTACGTGACTTGTTTGTTTACCTGGTGACAGAAGGCACGATAGATGGCTTTTTGCCTAAGTCAAGGTCAGACTACATGTTTCAATTACATGTGACAATTACAGCTCGATCTGACCCACGCCTGGTGTTGTGACCTGTTGACCCCGAAAATTGACCATTTTATACAATTTTTGACACAGTGAAGGGCAATCTGGCCTCATGGCCTACAAACAGAAAGTCTAGCATGTTTGATTTTTTTTTCCCCTACCTTTTATGTTCTCCATGCTGTCAATGACATTGACATTCTGCCACTGCAGAAGTAACAAGCAGAACAAACAGAACAGCAAATTTAAAGAGGAGTGATGGAGTTACCTCAAGTTCTCTTTGAGGTATCGGTGATGTAGCCATATGAATGGCAAAAGTGTAGTGTAAAGCAGCTTTGAGTGGTCAACAAGTCTAGAAAAGTGAATTATTTTTATAAATACAGACCATTTACCATCCTCTTTCCAGGTGTCATGTAGCCCTGCCCCATGGTCCAGCTCCTCCTCCTCTTCTGGTCGGTCTGATCAGGTAGGATAATGCAGTCTGTTATGTCTGATGGTCAAGTCATAATATGAGCTTAAGACTCTTTGAACACATAATGTGTCAGAGTGTCTCTAACAGACCAAAAGAATAAGACGTCTGACCTTGACATTAATTGCAAAAGGACTAACAAGGTGACTTGGTAAATTAGAAGATAACAAGAGGACTGATGTGCCTGGCTGACACCATAATTGACTCAGCAGCTGAGTAGCTGAAAAAGGTGAGCTGCTTGCCAGGTACAGTAAGTGGCTGAGTAAAGTAAATGGTGGCCTTAAGGGGCTTAGTAGGTGACCATGGCATGCTGACTGGCTGCAGTGCGACATTGTGATTGGCTTGCTGCCAGGCCAATAGTGTCTGACTGCTGATGTGATGGACAGCAAATGAATGACTTGATGTTAATGAAACATTCTCATCCAAAAAAAGAGGAGAAATAGTAACATTTGTTGATTTTAATTAGGTAAAACAATCATTGCTGGTTGGATGTCTGGATGACTCACTGGTTGCGTGTGTGTGTGAGTCCAGTCTGGTCTATATAAGATAATTGTAAACTCTACTCTGTAATCCAGCCCGACTAGCAATCAAGTGATTGATGCTGTGCTGAATGCTGAGCAATAGTCATTGATTCTTCTCCTTTTCTTCCCTCTGACACGAGTGTGAATGTGTCCTATAGCTGCCTCTGCACCCTTGTAGGTCTCTCTTTCGCTCCATATTATTTCTCCCCCTCCTCCTCTTCTTCTTCATCTTTCCTCCCACATTCACTCACCCCCTTTCTTTGGTTCTCTTCCTTCTGTTTCATTCATCCCCCCTTATCCTTCTGGCACCCCCCCCTCACAGAGTAGTGACCATTTAAAGGGAAAATCCATTTCTCTTTACCCAGATTATCACATAGCTCCTTTTAGTAATTGAAGCAGGGTGCCTAGTCAATGGGATTCTATTGGAATACAATATGCCATTGAATGGAGCAGTGGTAGATCATGACCAGTTTGCACTTAAATCATCTGGGTGTTGTTCTCTGCTTTAAAAGACACATTACTCAGAAATTAAACAAGGAAAAAAAAAAAAAAAAGAAAAAAAAAAAATTCCCTTCTCTGGATTCCTTGTCAAGATTTTACCTCTGAAGTTTCCAGTCAAGAGGCAATGATGTGGATGATTCTCAGCATATACTGTAATCCCTATAGCAGATCAAAATAAGTGCTCTACAACTGGAAATTATGCAATATCTTTCATACAAATGCTGCTCTAGCTGCAAGTGTGTTTTATTATACTGATATTAAATTATACATTTTCATTATGTTGGTTTTAAAGCCATCTGTGTTTATTCTTTATTATCTATTCTGCTAATTACTTCCTTTATACTGCTGTCTCTTAAAGCCTGTGCAGTATTTCCTAGACACTGGCAATGTGAATGTATAGCTGTGAATGTTCAAATCTTAACATGAGCCAACTTTTCAAGATGGGTAAAATGCAGCCACGGCTGTGACAGTGACCCAGGTTTGTGGCCCTTTCTGATGTTGTCTGGTTCACTCCTCGGCACAACACACAATCATTCTCCTCTTTTACCTACACACTTTGCCACATTTACAGTTGCTTCTCCTTTTTGCAAGTCTGAAGAAAATCATGTGTTGTTTGTTGGTGACCTCTGTGCACAAAAATGTAACGACTCGTTTTCAAAAGTCTGTGTGAGCAGGGCCAGTGTAAGCAGAAATAAAATATAATAACAGCAATTAAACCTGCACACAATAATTATGAAGCAAGTAATGCTATGTCTGTGATCTCATCTGAAATTCTTCACAAAACAAAATGCCTGTGCCAAATGTGAAGACCTGAATATCAAAAATGGAGTATAAAATTAAATCCAGACAATATGAGTATTTGCCTGCAGCTGCTACTTCACTGGAGAAATTGTGAAATATATTTTAAAAACATGACATTGAGGCATCTATTGAGGAGAGCAGGTGTCACTAACCTCATTTATTCAGTGTTTTTTTTTTATTCTTGTGATTATACACCTGTAGATGTTTTAAATCACTTTCACTGTTTGAATGTGACTTTTTAACCACAATATCATATTGTGGGTATTTTCTGCTTGTCTGGCTCGAAATTGAAACTGCACATCATGTTAGCCGAGAAGAGTATGGACACGACTGCATCTTGTATTTGCTGCTGTCTGCCCAAAGTGCACTGAGCTGCTTTGTCTTATTCCCCTCATCTGTATCCAGACGAGTGGCCATATGCTCCTCTCCCTCAGATGTAACATCGGAGAGAGGAGGGGAGAGTAGAGAGGAGGCGAGATATCTGGGCAGAAGCTCTTCTCTGCTCTGTTGCCCTGGGAGGAAAGAATGTTCCATACTTCTTTACTCCTTCATTAAAAAGGAGCGATACTGAAAGAGGAGAAGAGGAAAATGAAGAAAAAGAAGAAGAGGAGGGGAAAAAGGTGTGCATTCTTGGCACAGACTCCTCCCCTCTCCTCCTGGCAGACAATCCTCTGGTCACACAACTGATTGCTCATCTCATTATAGTCAGTGCTTAACCTCTGTAAGTGTCTGTGTGTGTGTGTGGCCTGATATCCACATTAATCTTGTGACCACGCATGCTTGCCTGCTCCTATATGACCTTTGGGGTGTGTGTTTTTATGTGTGTGTATTTATGGGTGGGTGTGGGTGTGTGTCTGGTCTGACTCCACGGCAAAATATACTCCAGGAAATACTTGAGGAATCCATCTGATTGAATTATATGTGATCTGACATATGAAAAGCTTAGTGTGTTGAAGTGTCCTCTTACAGTAGCTGTGTTTTGTGTGTAATTTGCTGTGTGTGGGTTTAGTGTGTCATATGTTCATGTCGTGTTAACATGAATATCTTCGGGCTCATCAACACTGTAAACATAGAGGCTTTTTGCGTGTGTGTGTGTGTGCGTGCGCACCCTTTTGAGTGCATTTATGTTAAGCATGCCAAACTAAATGTCCTGAAGCTGTTGGCTGTGCTACAGTCAGAAAACATTCCATATGGGTTTGTGGTGTGTATACACCTACAGTATTTTCTGCGTGTATAAGGAAAACAGCAATTAGTTTGTATAATATGTCTTCACTGTCATCATGGAGCACCAGAGAGGACTAATAAAATATGTCCTCAGTGTCACTTAATAAGTGCGTTTTGAGTATACTCCTATGACAGAGATACTTAAACGCCTTCACTTGAGTCTGTACCCCAAGTGAAGGAGTTTTAGTATCTCAGGGTCTTGTTCACAAGTGGGTGAACATTAGAGCGTGAGATTAGCTGTAGAATCAGAGCGGTGGGAGTTGCATTGTGTTCACTCTGCCGCACCGTTGTGATGGAAAGGGAGCTGAGACAAAAGGCAAAGCTCTTGATCTACTGGTTGATCTTCGTTCCTACCCTCATCCATGGCATGAGTGATGGGTCATGACTGAAATAACAAGATGGGTTTTCTCAGAAGGGTGGCTGGGTCTCACTTAGAGATAGTAGAGTCGTTGCATGGAAAGGAGCCTGTTGAGGTGTTTCGGGCATCTGGTAAGGATGTCACTGGAGCGCCTCCCAAGGGAGGTGTTCCTGGCACATCTAACTGGGAGGAGACCTCAGGGCAGACCAAGAACTAGTTGGACAGATTATATCTCCTCACTGTCTTCAGAACACCCGGGGATCCCCCAGTCAGAGTTGTGGCCAGGGAATAAGACGTCTGGCTGCTATCACCGTGATCTGATCTCAGATAAGTGGTTGACAATGGATGGATGTATGACATAGTACAGGTCCCACGTTCCTCTCAAATCTGACTTGAAATGAAAAAGTTCTTACCTCAAAATGTTAAACCTGAAATAACATGTAAATAGGAAAAGGGCTCTGTGATAAGATGGTAAATATTTGGGAACATGATGGGAATAATGTTTGTATCATTGATGGTCAGAAAGAAGGTATACTTTTTCTGTTGTGCGATGGCAGCAGCTGCTCCTGCAGGATGTATGGATTTGAGTGCATGAGACAAAAGTCCAACTTTGGTATTTCAGTGCATTTTGGTGGACTCATACATGTCGCCTTCCTGCTTGATCTGTGAATTGTGCAAATCATTATACAGTATTTATGTGAAACATGTCTTCATAATATACAAAAAAAAGGGTGTGTGTCATCATGATTGACAGTTAAAATTGACTTGTGATTGGTCAGGCTGGTGTGTAGGTGACTCTAATGCTCCATCTGATCATTACTACACAGGCTCTGTAGTAATGATCCAGCAGTACAAGATGTCAGCAACTGAATCTGGTTATTTCTAAAAAGCAGGAAAAGGTGGAAACCTGTTCAATGACCGGTCCATATTTATAAACATTGATTTTAGGTAACACTGCCTGGCTCCACAGCCAGAGCCAAGAAAAAAATATATTCTTGCATTCTGTCAACCTCTGTGAGCAGTGAAGATATTATGCACTTACTTTTAAATTAAATCTATCACTCTCTTTCTTTTAACACTGCCAGTTGCTCTGCTACTTCTCTTATCATCAGCGGCCAGTAGGTCACTTTTCACCTGCAGCTATGCAACCTAATCATTTCACTCTGACAATAATGACTTGTGTGTGCTTTTCTAAATTTGTGGCTCATGTTGTATAAATCCAGGTTCTATGTGTTTTCCATGTGTGGTCAAAGCTGCCAGAATTAAATTGAAGGAGTCAAGATGGCTTCTAATCCCAACTAAACCAAATGTGAATCTCCTTTTAGTCTTCAGGCAACACAAAAAAAAAATAGTGAGCTGAAGCAGGTCCCTTTTGGCCCAATGTGTCATGACAATGTAGCATGTTCCCCAGAAAACCCCACAGGTTTCACCATACAGTCAGATCCAACATCTTTTCCAGTTCAGTCACCACAGGGCTGTACACTGATGTGACATAACAGATAAAGGGAGGAGACAAATCTGCCCTCTTCTTCATGGCCATGGGAGACTATGGTAAATGCTCAGCATGATCAAATCGGACTGCTACAGTCATGCAGGGAGATGTTGTAAAACACCTGCTAAATGCACAGCTTGGAAGAGTTGGCTGTTGATTTGTATTTTCATCCCAGAACTTGGAGGTCAGGCTAAAAGGGGTGGGATGGGTGCACCATACAATAAACAAATCACAGCGCAATCTCCTACTCCCGTTCAAAGCCAGGTTATACCTCAGTGGGATGCCATTACAATGGTGCATTGGCAAAGTTTTTAGAAGCTCTGCTGAGGAAGTTAACATTTATGAGTGTGTGTGGGAGAGGGACAAGCAGTGTTTTTGTGGTACTGTCTTAATATTGAGCTTTTAAAATTTGAGTAAAATAATGCACTAAAATAATGAGTCTGACCACATTTTATTTTGAAAGGAACATCAACTGGTGCAAAGATGGCTACAAATACATATACCTGTATGTCAATTTAAATAAAAAAGCAAACTCATGTTAAGTGTAAGAAAGGGTCCCAAGTCTAACTGTTGTGGGACAAATTAGTAATGCGTGCTGTGACAAAACTGGCCTCTGGTATTCCTGTATGTGGCTTTAAAACAACAACATTCTTCCTTTTATAACTTTAACTAAATGGCTAAACATCATTTTATTGGTCATTTACTTAATAAATACACAACTTTGAGTGGTTTACTGCTACAATAGAAAGTGAGATATTCCGAGGCACAGTTAAGCGATGAGAACATTTGACCTGAAAGACATTGGCCTTCAGCCTCTTCATAAACATGTCCCTTGCCATCATTTCTTTATTGATCTTCTTTTAATGTTCTGAAGAAAATATTGACGACTGTGTCAGTCGTAGTGTGTCTTTAGGTATGTGCTGGTTAGGTAGGTTGCAATATCAAAATTTAGCTTACATTTTGCAATATTTTAATAGCAAAAAGGTTCAAGTTCACCCATCCATCCAATCAGAGAGGTTAGATCCTCTCTGATTGCTTTAGGTTCTGTGTAACCGTAATTATTGTCTCTTTGTTGAAGGCTGGTCACAGTAGTAATAGCGTTGCTTTACTCGCATCATTTGTGATTCTGGATCATTTGGGTTCTTGTGTTATTGCTAAACTCTCTCCTTCACATTCTTGTTGTGTGTGTTGCCCCTAAATCCCAAATTGAAAAGACGGTGTAAAATGTCCTGCATTTGAAAAATGAATTCCATTGAAGGCTGCAAAGTGGCAGAAGCACTGGTGGGGAAGAAAAAGCTCACCTGAAAACGCTTCATAGAAAACTTTTGTTTGCTTGTTCCTTCAAAAACAAGTCAAACTCAGCAGTTCACAAGACATAGCATGTTTCCCTGTTGTGTTTTCACTTGCTATTCTTCTCTTCTATGTTTGATAAAGGCCTTGGATAAATATTGAATGAGCAGACGTCAGCACAACCATTTAAAATACTGGGGGCCATTAAAACATCAACTGTGGCATTTCTGAAATTTTATGATTCAAAGTAAATTTTTTCTATGCAAATTTTTTTGCACACTTGAAAAAACCAAAACAGGACTTTCACAAATTGTTGTGTAAATGCTTCTCTGCTGAATTTGTGGATCTTCCAGAGATTTTCCAGCTTTGTATTTGTTTTATTCCTGACAAGAATATAAGAAAAGAAGATAAAAAATTTAATCCTCTCTTTGTTCACTTTTCTGGTCTGGAGCAGAAAAAACGAGGAGAGGATGAGCCATTGAAGTAGAAATGATTAAAAAATAATTAGAGTTGGTAGGTCTACACAGCCATTTCAGTTTGTCTTTTATGTTTAATACAAGTTTGATAGCTTTCAAAGCAGAAGACACAACTCAAAACAGTGGAAACTTGCTGTTGCCCCAGTTTGAAATGACACCAACTACACATACACATTAGCAAATGTCTCAGTTTCCATTCAAATTTGTTAAGATGTCAATGTAGAGATTAAGAGTATCATAACTGACTGACTTTCAAATAATCCCAGAACATGGTTGACCTTTTCCACAGAAAGGCATTTTGTGAGTCAATGTCGTAGAAGTGAAGGGGAAGTCATTAACATTAATGATGGCTGTGTGCGTCAGAAAAGAAATGGCAGTATGACAGTGGGCTGGCGTGCACGGATCCTGCAGCCCAAGCAGGAAAATGGAATTGCGTGCCTTGTCAAAATGTCAAGTGTTAAAGAACTTTTTCACGTCTGTGCTGATTCTTCATACATCTCATGTGGGACATGTGAGTGGTGGGAACTGTTCCTGTTGTGGTTACTTGTGATCACTGGTGAGCATATTGATGCGTCAGCCCGAATGACTCGACAGAATGCTCTGACACAGTGTGTCTGCTCCCAAAAAACATAATCTCTCCCTTCCCCATATAAACATACAGTTATATGGCACACTACGCTGCATTATGAGTGTGATAAGCATGGAATTATAGTTTGTTTTACGTTCAGTATCAATAAAACTACACATGTTGTAGTCAGCAGTGGTGCCAGAAAATTGTGCCTGGTGAGCTGGAGGGGCTGAACTGTTTTAGCAGTTGTGACAACAAAAAGAACAGCTAGTGATTTTTCTCCTCTGTGGGTGTAGGTAACTGGAACGTGTTACCGTTACAACAATTGCAGACAATCAAAGCCTAATACATAGTCACCACAGAAAGAATCTGTTGATTTTCATTTACTGTTGTTGAGACTAAAATATGGTGATTCAAAGCTGTCTAATGTTAGTGAGGTAATTGGGAATATGCAGCTCCTGCAACTGATCGGTTGCTGCCAGCTGTGTTTGCCTGAGGCACACAGCACAAGACAGATGTAGCACCCTCTCAGGTCGTGATGCTAACCCACACGATTAATACATCTCACTCAGACAGTGACAAGCTGTCACAGAGCCACGGGCATATCACTCAACCCGATTCTGAACTCCTGCAAAACAAAGTCTGCTCCCAAAACACTTTAATTACACAAACGTAGGCTCAATGCTGACAACATGACTGACCAATGCAAACACATGGTCCATGTGGAGAGCAAAAATATGTGGAACACATTGACCAAAAGGCATTGGGTATTAGCATTCATATACAGAAAGATGATCATGCAGATTAGCCAACACTTTAGTTGTGGAAATCATCCAGTCGTCTCTCAACTGCAACTCAGTTTCATTGTTTAATTTCTTGCTCTGTCTCACTCCGGTTTTGCTCACACCCACCAGTGTCTGGGTAAGGCTGATCACATATGGGTCAGAAGGCAATGCTTTGAGCATTCCCAGATGTATTTTATGAGGAAATGCACATTTTCTAATTTTATAAGACAGTACACAGAGCTGAGACCTGGGAAAACAACTCCTATACTTACCGACAGGAAAATGTAGTAGTAATAATGTTTAACAACAATTCAATGAACACATCAGTTAGGATTGGATTTGGATACATGGGAAGTTGAAGTGATTATGAGTCCCTTAAAATCAAGAGCTGTTCACCTGCCATTAAAAGTCTTGTCGTCATAAATATTGTTACTTTTCTTTTGATTCGATTGGAGCTTTGTAGATTATCATTTAATTCTATTCAGGCCATTAGGTGAGATGGATTGAGGGCTTCATGTTAAAAGTAATATGAGCTGCTTTCATTCAGTGGATATGTGCTTGTGTCAATCTTTCCATGTACACGGAAGCGGTAAAGACATGTATATTGAACATGTCCCCAGTTGTTGAGGACCTGCAGCTCCACAATCTTATAGAACTCATCCGTGGGGTTAGGGAGCTTATACGTCTGCGTTGAATCTCCATTCTCATCATAGGTAAATGCCCCCAGCAGTGTCGTCTCCGCCGAGTCGCTTTTTATTCCATAAACTTCAAAGTCTTTGGGTGCAGAGTGGATGCGTCCAGTGGGTGAGAGGAAGCGCGGCAGGTGGTCCAGTGTCACATGAGTAATCTGCACAGGGTGGGAGAGAGAGATGACAAGAGTTCCTTGGGAGCCATTAAACGCCCAGCATTTCCCAGGGAGCAGCACTGGGTCTCCTTGGATAACAGTGTATGGGCCATTACGTGTGTTCCAAATGGGGAACCCAAACAAGGTCTCTGAATGATATGTTTTTGAACTCCTGTCAATCATCACTCTGGCACCTTGACTCTCAAGGGCAAAATCAGGCATTTTGTCAGCCACGGGAGAAGCATCTTTATATGTCTCAAGCTTCATTCTCTTCATCTGAGAGTGAAGCTGTTCGTTCTCCTGCTGCATCTCTGCAAAAAGATGCTGCATCTTCTCTTCTATGACAGCAAGCACATCTGCAGGATTTTCCACTGGTGGCATGTCATGTAAGAGGCACATGGGGCTATTGCGAAAGGTAAACACATTGTTAAAGAAGAACATGTTTATGAGACCTGTGATTATGAGAGACAGACCAAATGTCCTCATTGACCATTTGATGACAGACGCCCGAGTCATTTTAACAGACTGATCTGCAGTGATGACTGGCCCGTGGCTGGGAGGAGTATTGCTATAAATGGTGCTGAAGGGGCGGGCCCTGAGGGTTCTTGGCTTCCTTTTGAAAACCTTGACAGGTTTTTCACGGTAGGTTATTTTTGCCCCATTGTTCTGTTCCAAAGCTTCATCTGAGTTATAGTAGCCTAAGCTGAGCAGACGAGAACTCCTACGTGGCATGGCTTGTTATGTTATGTTAGTATGTTAGGTTTAGCTGGGATACTTTGCTGTTGAACAAATTACAAAGATAATAATAAAAAAAAATATATATAAATATATATTTATGTTAGTCTATATTTTAAATATATAGCTAAATCCAATAGTCAGATTAGCAAAAAATGTTTAAATACGCATTCCTTTTATTATGATCAAAGGCAGCTCCATAATTGATGATATCACAGAAACCATGCAGTCACATGGTTAGGAATTAAGAATTAAAGGAGCAACTTGCAGCGAGCAGCACTGCCCTCTCAATGTACAGCATGCCAGACATAATTAGAAGAACGATGACCAGGCTCTCGAACTCTAGTAAGGAAGATGTTATTTCTTCCTCATCTGCCTTTGATCTGGGTTGCCAAAGCATCCATGGTCGGGAATTTCTCCTGCCTTTCATCTGTGCATAGCAAATTGTGCAGGATGTCTGTCTCCATTCATTTTCCTTCAGAAATAAAGTTAAATATTACAAAAATCATAAAAAGTTAAATGTAATGGACAAAACTTTTTCGGGTTTTGTGAGTTTTTGTGTTTGTTCAAGCCCACAGACATTCAATCCTTTGGGGGTGAAAAGATGAGGAGCAAAGAGACGTATTGTAGGAAAAACAATGAGCATTTTTTATTTATCCTGGAATAATTCTTCGGCTTCTATTTCTTTTCTGTGTGGATTGCAACAGAGAGTTAAATCAGGGCTAAAAGTTCAATCTATTACTACAAGAAGCAAGCAAGCTTAGAAACTGAACTAAGTGGCCTTTGTTTAGGAAGCGCACAACAAACATCGCAATAAATAAATAAGTCAGTTGCATCTTGGATTAGAAACAGACTTGCATCATAAAATCATAAAAATATTCTTCTTTTGGCTTCTCCCTCCATTTTGCCCTGTCTCTAGTGTCCTGGATGAGTGCCATTATTCACAAACACACAGATCAAGCAATTAACTCCCCAATTCTTGCCTTATGTCTGAAGTGACCACAACAGCCTGAGGCTGCCTCTGCTGTCCTTAAGACGGGGTTGTTTCTGTTTTGACGTTCTATCACTAAACCAGAAATACAGAATGAAATCAGTGAAACACGCACACATGCACACGCATGCACACACACACAGATGTATTAGGTCTCCATATACAAAGGGTTGGATTGTAAGGTGTCATGTGTTTCAATATATATATATACGTATATATATATATACGTATATATATATGTATGTATATTTACATACATATATATGTATATATATACATATATATACATATCATTTGAAACTTTAATCAAAAGTCAATAACTCATTTGGTTTATTTAATTCTATCAATGCAAAATCGTTTTCCTCACTGTATATTTAAACCAAGTGTCTTTACAGTATAAACATAATTTCAAACTACAAAATTTTCAAGCCTTCTCTTACTTGACAAAACGTTATCACAGGAAACTTGTGTGGGTATTTTTTTGATTTGTTGATAATAGAACTTGAAAGCCAAAGTTGCGTGGATCCAAAGAGAGATGGAACTCTGACTTGGACGGAATAATTGACACAGCGTTATGGTTAAAATCATGCCATAAATGCATGAGAGAGAGCAATTTGTATGTGTGTGTATTGTCTCTTGTGTGTAACCTAAAAAGTGAAAACAAAATAATCCAAAAGTCGAAAACCTTTTAAAAAGTTTTGGCAGTTTATTTATTTAGAAGATAGATTATATGGTAGGGAAACAGAATGATTTCAATGACTGAAGCTCAGGGACAGCAAACTAAATAGCCACAATAATTAGTAAATGGAATTTTGGGTTGGGTTTATTCATAATAGTTTCAGTTATGAATGAAAGAATGTCTGACTGGTGATGTTGGTGAGTTGTATAGAGAGAATGACTTAGAGTGCATAGCTTCATGGAAATTGAGTGGGAGGGATAGATTGAAAGACAGATTGAGAAGGAGGAGGAGAGAAGAGAGAGCTTTGACAGTGCATATTCTATCACTCAGATCCCAGCTTGGCTTGATTGATGGTATAATTATAATATGGATATGAGATATTTACATAAGGCAGCAATAATTACTCACAGCCACATTCTTTGCTCTGAACACATGACCTGCGAACTTCATAAAGCCTGTCGTTGGAACAGGAATGCTGTAGAGGCTCATTCTGTTTATATACAGTATCATCAACACTATTGACATTTGTACTGTTTGTGATATTTTTTATGTGCTGTCATTATGGGCATAAAAGCAACCTTTTCATTTCATCTTGAGAAAAGTATATATCTAAAACTCTTCCAGCAAGAGTATGTATCTTTTTCTGGATTTGCAGAATTAGCAAACACAATGAAAGCTGATTTTTGATTATTTAAAACTGACCTTTAGTTGACCTTATTGAACTTATTGGGCCTGATTCTTGAAAGGGGAGAAATGACAGTCAGAGACTTGATAATGAGAGCCAGAGGTTTTCATACCATCTCACCACATACAAAGTTCAAGGATTAATGAACAGTTGCAGAGTTGGAATGAAATTCCTTTTAAATTGTATACATTTACTTTGCTCTAAAATTTGAATTTTACTTTTACCAAACATATTCTTATTTCCTTCCATTTTCTTTTTAGCTTTTATGGTAATGGGAATACTGTCAAAGGTACCATCCCAATTTTTTATAGATAATTTAGATTACATGCTGTCTAGTATCTACCTAAATATACAGACAACATGTCATGAACATCAAAAAGTGAAACCTGACACACAAAGGGAAATGTGTGCTCTCACTTTGGGTAGAAAGTGAAAAATGTCAACTTTCCAAATGTCATTGTTATTGGGGAACGTTAGCTCGGAGCTGCAGCATACTGTATTATTCTTGGGGTGTCTTAGACAGGCGCAGTGATTTTTCTGTTCACATAAGAGCCTGTCATTGCATGGCTATTTTGGTGAGGTTCAGGTGGATCTTTGAGGGAGAGCAAACCACATCACAGCTCACTTCTGTCACTTTATATTACAGACAAAGAGAGTCATTCGTAAAAGTTTTGATGTGGCTGCATGGTGATATGCCAGGACCAAGCATGACCACTCTGATTCTAATCACTGAAGTCCACTCTTACATAGGTGGTTTCTATACATTAAAGTCTATCATAGTTTTTATAAAACAGGTTTTCAGTTCTTTCTAGTATCAGGATTGGGTCTAACAAATTGTAATTGGCTTATCATAATACACAAACCTTCTTAGGGGAGGCAAACCAGCAGTGTTTGTGGACCACGAACAACTTGTTTTGTGATGGATGGACATTTTTTCCTTTGTTTTGTATTTTATTTTATTCATCTTGTTCATCTATTCTGTTAATGATGATTATGATATTAAGGATGATATTAATTCTTACCTTGATGAGTCTGTTTGGATCTCATGATAAGAGTGGTGGAAATTCAGCAAAATAACAAATGCTAAAGACAAAAGTGCTGATATCAAGAACAGAACTAGTGACACCAAGAAAGAGGTGCCTACGGGTCCTACGTGTCATTATTGCAAAATTAACTGGTCATATCTTATCGGAGTGCCAGCACCTTAAGAAAAAGAAGGAAGGAAAAGAGGTTTTGCCTAAGTCCTTTAAAGAGATACCAATTGAAACTGCTTCAAATGAATCAAATTGTCCTTATGGTGGTAAAAAAAGCTGACTCCTCCGATCTTGTGAGGGAAGAGTACCTTCCTTTCATGTCAGAGGGATTTGTTTCCCCAAATGAAAATTCTGCTCCTCAACCCAGTTGTATACTATGCGACACTGGGTCTGCCCGGTCGCTTTTGTTGAAAGAGGCGCTGCCCTCCTACGAACGACACTACTAAGTTGGATTCTGATATTTTCCCTTCATGTGCACTGACATTTCACATGGTTCAAAATGAAATCCCACAGAGACTTTAGTTGTCCTCAGTCCCACCTGCTCAGATAACATCACAGGGACATTTGGATCTCAGGGCTGTTAGGGCTCATGTTCACAAACAATGCTTTCCTCCATCTCCATCAGGATTTTTCTAGAACCTCGCAGGTACCGGGAATGCACTAAGACAGCCGAAGGAGAGGATTTCCCCGATCTTTCCAAAAGTTATTCTAATTGCTCCTATTACTCCTATAACCTTTTGTTAGAGACAGTTCCTAATAACAGTCTCTTCTAGTAATCAAGAAAGAAAGAAACGTTATTGCAATATTAACATCAATTTCCATACTTTAATATACAGGTGACCTTTGAATGAGGTTGTCAGTGACATCATTGTTCAATAGAAAACATGGTCCCCATGAAAATAGCAAGTACAGCTGAAACAAAGGGAAACTTCAGTCTGCCTTTTTTTTTTCACACTTCCTGTGCACATGAAGGGCTGTCCCTAAGATTTGTTTTTAAAACGATTAATCAAACACTTATTTTCACATTCTTTGACTATCTGAAATTATTGGTTAGAGATTATTTTCCCGTTATTCAATTAATACAACTAAGGCTGCAACTAAAGATTATTTTGGTATTCAATTAACTACATTATAAGGGGAAGAACAAAACAGAAAGCTGCATTCATTGGTATTGATAAAACTGATATGCTCCAACACACAGACTAAGTACCAATATAAAGATCATAGCAGCCCTTCACATGTGTGTGTGTGTGTGTGTGTGTGTGTGCACATGAATGAGGGAGAGAGCTTTGTGCACGAATAACCATGCTCTTTTATCTTCTTGTGTGTGATGACTTATGTCATCCTGGGTGTGCATATGTGTGATGTTAATTGATTCGATGGAGCTACTGCTGAACAAATAGCATTTTTCCCCTCTCCAGTATACACCTCATTTATTCCTCCTTTCAATGCTTTTTTGAAATCCTCCTCTTTTTTTTAATTCCGCCCTTTTACTTAATGTTTACCACATTTTGTTCCCTCCTGCCTCCTCTGCTTGGGGACAAGGACTGAGTCTCTCTGACATGACACAGGATGCCATGAAATGTTAAATGAGTGGAGGTGAGAGGTAAGGGAAAGGATCTCTGTGGCAACATTTCATACCTGTTAACCGGTGCTGCTTAACAGCATAATAGTGAGGAAATGGGGATCTGCTGAGAGCAATTAGATCATTCACTGAGCAGGTGTTACTGTATTCATCAGCACTGAGCACCGTGCTGTGAATGTGTGCGTGTGCTACCTTGCATCTGCAGGAGGAAAAAGCAGGCACAGCAAAAAATTCTTACTTTTCGCCGTTATTTTGCTTTCCCAAAAACTCTTCTATTCCTCTGAATCTATGAAACATCATTGCTCTGCTTCCCCTGTGCAAAACATTTGTAAATATTTATCCTACTTCATTATTTAGTGTCCCCTATTTACCAAAACAGGGTGGCCACAGGAGACTCTTGCTCCTTGCGTGTTGATTGAAAAGTAGCTGTCTCCTCTGGTACAACCAGCTCCGTTTTAATATCAATGAGAAGAGCATAGAGCCTCATTTTCACATACTGTAGATTCCAGTCATAAGTCAGATTTCATTGATCTGCCTAGTTGAGTTATAATGCTCCCGGCAAAAATTATTCACAAATTTATCTTACAACATTTTGAGGTCATGTATAAACATTTTCAGCCAGTTATGCTACACTGATGTGAAATCATGTGAGGCAGGCACAATGCCAGGACTGAAATTTTGGAAAGGCTGCAGTAATTTCAGGTGAGCCTTTTAATTACAGAATACTGTCTTCTGGCTCTCCCTAACAAGAACTGACTGAAATGCAGTGGAAGGCAACTAGCGTGTCTGGTTGATTATGACCCATTTTTTTCTCATATCATTGCTGACAGAGCTCATTACCTGTGACGTTTGTATGGCCTGAAGCCAGGGCCTGCTTCCATTCAGCACCCATGTTAAATTTGGTTTATGCTTTTTATTTACATGTAGCAGCATGCTGAAGTGTCAGCTCATGATCACCTGTTTTCCTTCCTGTGTCTGGTCTGTTTTCTTTTTTTTTTTTTTGTGGCACTGGCCTGAAAATAAACTGATATCTCTTACAAGATTTTAAAGATGGTAGAACAATAATTATACTGCCCGGCCAAAAAAAAGTCACCACCAAAAAAAAAAAAAAGGTCACAGACTCTAATATTTTCTTAGCTTTGTTGCTGAACCTAGACCTGACCAACTGCAGTAACCCCAGATCATTGCACTGCCCCCACAAGCCTGTGCTGTAGGCACTAGGCATGATGGGAGCATCACTTCATCTGCCTCTCTTCTTACACTGATGCTCCCATCACTCTGGAACAGGGTCAATCTGGACTCATCAGACCACATGACCTTCTTGCATTGCTCCGGAGTCCAATCTCTATCCCCCCTATTTCTTTTTCCTATTGGCATCACTGATTAGTGGTTTTCTTAAGGCTACACAGCTGTTCTGTCCCAATCCCTTGAGTTCCCTTCACGTCGTGTGTGTGGAAATGCTCTTACTTTCACTATTAAACATAGACCTCAGTTCTACTGTTATTTTTGTACGATTTGATTTCACCAAATGTTTAAGTCATCACCGATCACAATCATTCAGGATTTTTTCTGACCACATTTCTTCCTCAAAGACGATGGTTCCCCACTGTCCTTCCAGTTTTTAATAATGTGTTGGACAGTTCTTAACCTATTTTTAGTAGTTTCTACAATCTCCTTTGATGTTTTCTCTGCTTGATGCATGCCAATGATTTGACTTTTCAAACAGACTAACATCTTTTCCACGACCACAGGATGTGTCTTTCCACATGGTTGTTTAAGAAATGAGAAGCTACTCATTGCATCAGTTGGGCTTAAATAACTTGTTGCCAGCTGAAAGATAATCACCCATGCAGTAAATATCCAATAGGAGGCTCTTAACTATTTGCTTAGTTAAATTCAGGTGACGGCTTTTTTTTTTTGGCCTGGCAGTGTACATAAGAAAACAATGCTTTTGCATCCAGTGTCGAGTCAGGTACGATGGTGTAAATGACGTAGATAGGGATACACATGATATTGGTACTGGCAGATATTTGCTTTAAAATGTATTATTGGATATCGGCAAACACACCAAGATCTGACAATATGACTTTAGCCTACAACAGTACGCTAAATCGGCTGCTACCTCCTTCACTTATGTGCTGTTTTATGTTAATTTCACTATAGAAGATACTAAATGACCTCTGTAGTTGGGTGCAGGGGAAAACCTGCATATATTGGAATTGATATAGGTGATCGGCCCAAGCACTCCCGATATATCAGATATTGGAAAAAAGTTCAATATTGTGCATCTCTACATGTGAAGACAACTAACTGGGAAAATAAGAACATAGTCTTATATTCAGTTGGTTAAAGCAGGACTTTCCAGGTCAGTTCGTTTTTATGCCCTTTTATATATGGGGCTGCCATTACAGTTAGAATTAGAGTTCATGCTTTACATCACCACTGTAAACATTCACCTACTGTCACTGCTGATACTCACTCCTCCCTTACACTCTCCTTGCCATGTGCATTTATTTTTTTAAGGGAGTCAGTGAACATAAGATGTGGAGCCATGTCCTTGCATGCTTCTGTCTTTTTCAATTCTTCTAATTCAAAAAAAGCAAGTTCCGAAGTTTACTTAGATAGTAATTTCCTCTTCCTCACTTCATCCGACAACAGTTTTCTCTGCTTCTTTTTGCTGGCCCTGCCACGATGAACGTCTAAAATTATGTCATCACTGCCTTGATCGTAAAGCAGGTATCTGAGAGACCCAAGCCAAGACCTGAGACCCCGCGAGACCTCCTGATTCTGATGACTTCGGGTGGCCTTATCTTGCAAGGCTAGTTTTCTACAGACAGATGGTACGTGTAGTGGAGACAGCCCCCAATTTTCCCGCAACAAACCATTTAACCATCACAATGACTCTGAAGCTGTTGAATTAGGATAAAAATCCTGCATACTTCCGCTTAAATAAAGGAAGACCAGATGGCAGTCAAGAAAGGGACCAATCATAGCAGGAAAGTAAGGGAAGGTGATTGCTGACACAAGCACGGGAGGACTGGAAGTGTATAACTTCATGATTAAAGAGAGGCACCAAAGTGCATGAGAGGCAAAAATCATTGAGTGTGTCTGCTGGACAAGTAGGGGCTCATACAAGGTCAGGATGTGAGCAGACATGGAGAGAACACACATGGGAGTTCCCATGTGGGACAATGAGTCGTTGACATAGAGTGTTATTGCTCTGCTTCCCTACAATCTATTCCACATGGGAATCAAAATCTATTCAACACAGTTCCAGAAATCAATTGACCAAGGATTCTCATTCTGTGGCTGATAGATTTCCTCATTCATTTACCCAATGGCCTCACACAAATGACCTTGAAATCCATCAGAAAAACCAGCCACGTGGTCAACTACACTCTAGAAACTCAGTTCAAACTGGTGTTTCTATTCAAACAACCATGCATTGTTACTCCCCCACACTCTGCTGCTTTATCCATTGCCCTCTGCGAGAGTGTCGCTCAATGTGTGTGATTTAAACGATCTTGAATGTGATGACTGGGTTTCAACCTCTCAGTAAATAGCTGCCAGTCCTACTCTACAATATCTAGAATTTCCTGAGCTTGGTGTGATAAGCAGTTGTTGTCTTGAGGGCATGGCATGCCATGCTGACGCAGGATGTCAGGCAAGGCAAGGCTCATTCAAGTTAACAAGTATGCAAGTGAAACATTGTGACAGTGACATGCAAAAAAGGGCGGACTGTCAGACCTTTCAGTGAACGGGCTCTAGCAGCAGAGCACCACATCAGCCTCTGGTCCTGTCACTTAATAGGAACAGAATGACACTGCACACATGACCCTCAGCACTGGAAAGTGGACTAGAGAGGTGCAGCACTGTCCTCATGTAGCCATGTGCTAATGGGGAAAAACGGACATTAACGTTTCCAACCCTCCTGCTGTCAAATGTAAAGACTGCTGGTGGGGTAATGATGTGGGAAATGTGTTCTTGGCTCACATTAGACCCAATTAGCACTCCCAGTTGTGCTTCACTCGGAACTCCTGAAGTCAAATATTAATGCTGACCAGGTGCATCTTCTTTTTCGGCCACAGTTCCTCTAAAAATCTCTATTAACTGTCATCGGGTCAATCCATCATTGAAGCATTCAGGTGGAATATGGCATGGCCATGCTACATACATACCTCACTTTGTTTTTGATCACTCATTGCAATGGAAAGTGATACAGATGGGTGTCCACGTGCCTGTGAGCACTAACACTTTTGACCAGTCTTCTTTCTTCTGTCCAGACACAACCAAGCTTAAGAGTAAACTATCTGAGCCTGTCTCATACCTGGTGGGGTCATGTCCTCCATCTATAGTTTAATATTGCTGAATTAATTACATTTTTATCCCTGTCTGACACCACAAGGCATCCAGTCAATCACACGGCCTGCTCAAGTTGCTAGGCAGGACACAATAAAAAAAGTACATATTCCCTGAAGGGTAATAAATAGGTTTGCCTCGAGGTGAACAGACTGTAGCCAACATAGGCAGTTTTATTTATGAATGCACCATGTCAAATGGGTTCATCCAGCCCACATGGCTGAAACTGATCCTTAATAAGATTTTGACCGCCCTCGTATGTGCTCACGACGCTCAAATTTACACCCTGCTATCAGTTTAATGTCATTCCCTTGACTGACAGTTGATGGCTAGAACATGTTAGCGTATGCAGCAATATATCATCAAAATAAAAATTTTAGTTAATATGGAATAAAAGTGTTTTTATTCATAAACAAGGGAGTAATTTGTTATTCGAAAAAGCTGTTACAAAGTACTTTTCTGTTTCCCACAGTATCAAAACACCCCACTGTCTAACATGGTTAATATATACATATATATATATATATATACTCATATATTTATTTTTTTTATTTTTTAAATGAATCCTGATCCAGATCACCACTAAAATGGAACATGTTTCCTCCTTGGTGCATAACCTACATCAACATCTACATTCCACGAACATGTGTTCTTTAATTTTTAAGTAATGCTGCTTCAAGTAAAGTGACAAAAACACAACCACTTTAGGGAAGGTAAAACAAAACAAAAACTGCATTTAAAGTAATTAGAGTTTACTCTGAATCATTAGATGAAACACCCTTGTTTTATAAATTCAACACAATATGATCCCGCTGTCACGGATCAACTCAAAGTTAAGATGAAAATGAGTGAAAATCTGCTGTGGTATAATAAGCCAGCCTGCGCTGCACAACAGCCACAGATGCTGCTGTTTAGTGTCAGCCTGGTGCTGGTTGTGCAAGATTTAATCAATGCACTATTAGAGGTGAGCATAATCGCATGGGGCCCTGATGAGTGTGCACCACGTCCCTCAAATTAGGAAGTTTCAGATGGAACGGTTGTACCTTTCACGCCTCCTCCTGCTAGAGTCTGATAGGTGAAACCACATTGTCACCTCACTTGCATCCTGAAAGCTTTTCACATAGTGGTTAAAGGCTCTGCCTGAGCTTAGACCAGTGTGGCATAATTTTCCACGTAAATTATGGAGCTGGACTAAGTTTGTAATTGTCTCAATATGACTCTGTGTCTGAGTCAAATGGAAGTGTATATATTTCCATGACAACCTTGATCAGCAAGTGTTGAGAAACTCCTGTCATGTGGTATTTCATGTTCTTTAATTTCCATTGAAAGAAAGTGCTTTTGCTATGGATTTGGGACAAACCATATTTACAGAGAGTTAGCATTAAGAATTCCGTTGTACTAAAACTTTAATTACATATAATCTTGATCAGTCAGCTTAAAACATTGTGCATTTGAAAGTTGTAATTATATTCATATATAGTAGCCTACATTATATCATTAGATATATTGATATAATATAATTTACTTAAACAATGTGCATTTACACCTAAGAGCGAAACAAATAAATTAAGTTGGTTGATGGTACTCCTAATTAGAGTAGTAGCAGTGCTTAATTAAATCAAGTGTTTCATTACATTATGTTCACAGCATGTTTTTTTTTTTTTTCCATGGGTCCTGCTGTGATAAAATTGTTGCTTTAGTTTTTTTTTAGTAATTTATATTCACATCCAACTCAGTAATATTTCCAGTCAGCAGAGCACAAGGATTCTTTACACAATTATGTATAAAATCACAAGGTGAAACCATTATAATGATATAAAATGAATCAACATAATAATAATATCATTTGAACCTGCTGCTGCCCTCATGTTTTTCTGAGCTTTGTGGAGAGATTTCAGCTTGTAGTCGAGGGGTTTGACCCACAGTTTTAGTCTTTTGATTCAGTCTGACTGCCCTCACAGTGCGGTTGTCAGCCACAGCAGACATTGGTCTTAAAGGTCGAAAACCCAGCTGCTCAGCACTGGTGAACAGAGAAAAGGACAGATTTTTACCCCCAGAGCAGCTAAAAAAACAGAGCTTAAGGAAAATGAAAGATGCTTTTGGTCTATAACATCAAGAGATCAACTTACACATCAGTGTTCAGTTCCTAAGCTGTGTCTGTTACATTATTAGGTATTACAGGCTTAAGAAAGGAGGGTATTTTTATCTCCAGAGGTTGTGATTATTCAACTACAGAGGAAAAAGCTCAAATAAATCTGGTTACTATGCATTTTCGCGAAAGTAAGACACCAGCATTTAATCAATTTACTAATCTGCAGCATCGAAATACCCACAAATAATAATATTATGGATGATAATAATAGCAAATGTACATGTGTTGTAATCGCAATATTTTTATTCACTTCTTTGTTTATTTGTGCAGCTGCCATTTTGTCCTCAAAGTTTCAGTGTGAAGGCAGTGGACACGTAACACACAAGACATGAATCCAGTTTGTGGAAGTACTGTGTTTAGAGGCGATGTGTATATATATATATATATATATAAAGCTGCTTCCTCCGTGCTAAGCTGTAACTTGTACACATTCGTTTAAGGGGGTAAAAGAGTCATGGCAGTAGGCAGAAACCAATTACACCTCCTTTCGCATGGCTTAAAAAGAAGGATACAGATAAATGGATCTTTCATAATGATGACGAGGCGGCACTTGCTTCCATGTAAAACACAGACACAGCCTCTGCAACCAAAACAGCATGACTCATGCAGTTTGGGAGAGACAGATAGTGCGACAGAAAAGAACTGGAGGCTGTCTTTAATATTGGATGTGTGGCTAAAGCGGCCTAATGGCTTAGCACTGGTCTGTTTGGGACAAGAGTAGCATGCTATCGGTGTGTGTGTGTGTGTGTGTGTGTGAGTGACTCAGGATTAAACCAGTTAGTGAAATCTCCATGGTGTTTGTGATTATCATTAGGAATTTGACTATCAAGGTACCCAACCAGCAGTGCTGTCCACTGCTCCTGTGCCCAGTTTCCAGTTTGTATATTCATGAGTGGGGTATAAAAACAATGGATTAAATGCAGAGGTCAAAGTCACTATCACTGGTTAGTGTGTGGGCAAAAACAATTCTAAAAGATGTTGACATTCTGATTCCGCCTCATTTTTTCCTTGGACACAGTATTTGTAGCACACATGCTTAAACAGGTACACAATGTACTGTAGGTCTGAGGAATTCCACTTATTAGGACTCAGTGCTTGAAGTAGCTATGCTGTTACTGTCTAGTACTCTGGCAATTCTTCATTTTAGTACTTTGAGTTCCAGTACTTTTATTTGTGTGCCATGACTTCTCAGAAGCATGCATTATTACAGCCCAAAATAATAATTTCTGATAGTGCACTATGTAACGTTCACCCGTTCTTGCAAGTGTTTGTTGTCAGTGTCTGAAGTTTTTAATGTGAGGAGCAATATTCACTGACTTCTTGCCACGTTTGTTGTCGTGTAGGAGAGCATAACAACAGGACACAAAATAAAATGGACTGTGTGCTTAAGGTTTAAATCATTGTTGGAAATGTTAAGGATAATCTAAATATACAAGTTGGCAAGTACTAAACCTCACTGGTTCCTATTTGGAATCTTTGAGGACTGCTGGTCCTGACAAGGTAGGTGTTTATGCCAGAAAAGGCCATAAAGAGGTAAGAAGGACACACACAGAGACACAATATTTTATTGTGTCTGTGTACATGTGATATGTGACACTTTATTATATTATATACACTGTGAACCTTCTTAGATCTCCCTTTACTCTACTGTTTGGATACCGTTATCAGAGACAGACAGACAGAAGAGCAAAGCAACAGCGAGGATGAAAGATATGAGAGGCTGTGATGCTCTAAAAGTGTTTGTTCTGTCCTCTCTCTCTGTTTGTATGCGAGTTTCTGTGTGCATTGAAACCACTGCCACCCTGAGCTGAAACCCACTTTTCTTCTTTTTTTAAAAAAAATGTCTTTTGTCTTTTTGTGTCTTCTCTGTGTATGGTATAATTATTCTGCATCAGTAAGATTTTCTTTAAATCCCTCCACCCTCTCTGCACACACAAACACAGAGTGCTCGCATGCACACCAACACACACACACACACCCACGCATGGCATGATCTTCCATTTCCCCACTTGCATTCATGGTGGATCAGACATCAAACAAGCTGCTGATGGTGTAGCAAACGTGTCAGTGTTCATGTGTGGAAAAGAGGAGAGAAGGAGACTGACCTTGGCGTGGGTATGCATGTGATGAATGTGAGGTGGCCCAATAATAAGGGAAGGGGTGGAGTGCACAGAGAGGGTAAAATAAAGGGAGCTCAGTGTTCGGGGATGAGGGGGCCTATGTGCAAGCGTATGAGTGAGCCAGTGTTAAAGAGAGACAGCTTAATGTGTGTGTGAGGGTTTGAGAGGATAAAAGTGTAGGAAAAAAATAAATGTTTCCTCGAGCAATATAAGGATTTGCACTGATCTATGAAAATGCGCTTGATAAAATCATCAGCTACTGCTTCCTATGTCTGTGGTATTATAAACAATAGCATCATGTCTATAAATAAATCTTAGGAACAATGTCCCGGGATCACCTTAACTTGGTTAAGGTTATTGGTTTATTTTTCCCTGCCTAACATCTCGTGCAGTGTGACTCCCTTTCAACACAGTTCGCTAAAGAGGGAACATTGCCCCTGGCTAATAATAGCATATTATAGAAAGTATCCCATTTGTGAAACCATCATTTGTTTCTGTAAAAGCACAGACAGAAGCAGGAACCAGAGGCAGACTAAAGCAACAATTCAGGCTGTCAATGACCCCATTTCAGCCCACCCTCACAGAACCATCTGACAGCTACTTGTGTACTACTGGATGTTCTAGATGTATTTGTTGATGTCATGCTGAAGTAAAGTCTGAGACTGTGGACACACAGCACAAAGAAAATCACCATCTCAACCCACATCATTTCACTGCCTTATGGATTTGTGGATTTTTATGGAAACAAATTAAAAAAGAAAAAAACAATTTTTTTAATCAATATCCTGTGATTTCAACTACGAGGAGGAACAGCAGGATGCATTGAAAGCCAGCAGCCAGAGATTGCCTGCTGTTATAGTGAAAACAAGATAGCGCCACCCTCCTTCATGTTCTTTGTTACAGTGTTGTGCTCCACATTGATTTAGAATATATTTAGTTGCATGCACCTTCAAAAATTCTCAGCTCATATACACTCTCAATCTGATCCCAGCTCTGCAGCCATCCCACTGTTCATGTTTACCTGTCTCTTGCTTTTTTTTTCAACCTGTTCCCTATGTTTATAAATGTGAGTGTATATGTGAATGGTAGTAGTAGTTTTTGATATTGGGAAAATATTGTAAATACTTTCCAAATGTCTGTATCTCTAAACTCTGTCTTTAACCAAATCACATACATTGATTCTATTCCTTATGATCTTCGTTTAATAAATAATGTCATGAATAAAGTAGAATTTTTAGGTCCAATAATGATATTAAGAGAAACACTTGTGATATCTATGCTTACTGTGTCAGACTTTAAAGAAAGCTAATGCGCAAATAGTAAAACACTACAAAACAAATTAAAAAAGAAAAAAACAATTTTTTTAATCAATATCCTGTGATTTCAACTACGAGGAGGAACAGCAGGATGCATTGAAAGCCAGCAGCCAGAGATTGCCTGCTGTTATAGTGAAAACAAGATAGAGCCACCCTCCTTCATGTTCTTTGTTACAGTGTTGTGCTCCACATTGATTTAGAATATATTTAGTTGCATGCACCTTCAAAAATTCTCAGCTCATATACACTCTCAATCTGATCCCAGCTCTGCAGCCATCCCACTGTTCATGTTTACCTGTCTCTTGCTTTTTTTTTCAACCTGTTCCCTATGTTTATAAATGTGAGTGTATATGTGAATGGTACTGACAAAAGGATTCATAATTGGTCCAGTAGATTGTATCTGGTGGCATCCGCAACACTGGCTGCAGTGTAGTCTCTATGGGGCAATCTTGCAAGAGTTATGCCTGAGTTGTTGCCATAAAAAGTGCAAAATTTCACCATTAAATGGTACAGATTGTTATTGTTAGAGTCTGGCAACATGACCGGAGTGTCACTCAAAGCCCTGTTGATCAGAGGGGGGGATCCTCTGACGTGGCGACAGTGTTGTGTCCCTGGATACATAATGACCACTACTTTTGGACATCAACAGGTCCCACTCTTGACAGCAAAGGCATTCTTTCTCTGTGGGCATATGTTCACAGCACTCACATAAACACCGCCAGTTTCCAATGATTTGCATTTGCAGCAGCTAGTTCACCCTCCTCTGTCTGTAGCCTCCCTCTCTCTCTTGTCCGCTCATCAATTTGAACGAGCTCTTCATCCGTGTGCTCCTGTTCAAATAGGGACTCCATTGAATTCAAATGGCTCATCTTTATTGTCTGCATCAGCTATATCATTCAGCCATTAAAAATAAAGTAGGCTAGTTGCTGTCCTGGCACCTTCTCTTGGTAAACTACTCACTCGTTTCTCCAACTCTCACTCACGTTTCCAGTGTCTTCTTCCTACATCAACTCTCATGTCCCACAAGACTTTGAGTGACACTACTGCTCCGGTCATGTTGCCAGACTCTTAAAATAACAATCCCAGCATTTAATCAAGCACTTTTTTGCTTGATTAAATGCTTGCTAATTCAGACATAACTCTTGCAAGATTGCCCTATAGAGACTACACTGCAGCCAAAAAAAAAAAAAAAAAAAAGTCTCTTGTTGCTTTAAAGAAAAATTCTTCTTTAAAGCAACCAGAGACTTTCCTGATCACAGCTCTTCATCTTATTGATCAACAGCGGATCATTATTGTCATTTTGTTGTGCAAAGTGTGACTTATTCCTGTATGGTTCAGGGATTTAAAACTAAATACTGTTATATTACATTCTGTGATGTTCTTTTAAGTTTTGAGTTAGTGCAGAGATTTTCTTGTAGCATGGTCTTTTGGTGCTTTCAGTTGGTTCATACAGCAGGAGGTTAAGGAGACAGACTGCAGGAAGAGTTACACACAGTTTTTCACTGAGATTTACATTTGAAGCTATGTGTGCTGATTTGTATATGCTAACCACTAGCATCTCTATGGAATTTTTCATACAAGTTAGCATTAAGCTAGTGGACTCCTTTCTATTAGTTCAACCATGTTGTATTTATGTTTGTGTGTGGATATGTTTGGTTAGAGGTCAATGGTAAGATGAATAACACATGTTTTGTGTGATTGTTTATTTTTACAGTGATTCCTGAGTAAAGATTTAAACATGAACAGTGGGACTGTCATTAGCATGAACAGGAAATAGTCACACTTATTGTGTACAGAACAAATCAGGTTTTCAGTAGCAGCTTGGCAGTGAATATAGGTTATTGTACATTTCCTTATTTTCATAAAGTATAATTCCCATTTTTAAATCTTTTATTTTAGTACTTTAATAAAATACACATCTTAATGCTGTTTTACTTATATATACTATATCCTGTGTATACTGTACATAGTGGTGACAGGAAGAACAAATCAGCTAATGATTAGTTTTATTGGTCTTTATCCAAGTGACTGGCTAACCAACTAGTATATATAGTAAGTGTTGCAGATCAGCATGGTCCCACACACACTGCTGTTCAGTGAAGGGACTCTCATGCACAACTGAGGTAAGAACTGTGTCTGATGCAAGAGGTTTGTCACCTGATTCCTGCTTGTTTTTATGCCATTGCTCGGTGACTGTTGATGACAAGCCACAGCAACCCTGAGGAAATGTCCCAGCGCTCCCGACATGCTGTCTGACACTGATAACAACAGTAACGTGAAATGAGGACAGACACGTGTAAGCTCTTTAGTTTCACATAGTGCGACATGCATTTGTTGTTTATGCAACAGTTCAAGCAGTACAAGAAAAAAAAAAGACATCAGTTGCACAGAACCAAAGAGAAAGTCATCTCTCTCCTTATCACAAAAGCACCGAGCTCCAGCGTCAGCAGTGTGTGGTAAGCTAATTACATTCAGTGAAAAATATGTAAAACATATGCAGGCAACTGAAAAAAACGAATCAGTTAGATTAAAGCAAATGAGCCTGGATATTATAAACCTTTTCTTTGCTCAGATTGTATTCCAGTCTGAATGCAAGAATATCCTCCTCCATGGTGTCCTGTCATGGCCCCTGCCTTGAACTTCTCTTCCCCTATTTACAGTTAGATATGATCATGTGGATATAACCAAGCCACGTTCCATGGTCTGTGTTTGTACACATTTAAATGTCGCTGATACAGACATCAACAGCAAGCTGGGGTTAAGTGTCTCGTCTCAGAGCACATGGTCTCTAGACTATGACTGTGTGACCATATACTGTAGGCTATAGACCAACCTTCCAGAAGAAAGATGACCGACTCTATCTACTGAGCCACAGCTACTCCAGGTTAAAGATGACCTTATTCCTCCGGTCTGCCACAGTTCACCCTGGCCTTAATATATCATCTTAAGTAGATCTTTTATTGGTTGTAATTTATGTTTATACTTGCCTCTCGTTTACACACTGATATATTTAGCAAGACAAGAGGAGAAAACAGCAGACGTGGCCTCTTCTGCTCTACTGGTCTGCTCCTATGTGCATTAATTGCTTTGATTATGGCCAAACCTAATTTAAGGGTTATTATTTATTGTTAGTTAACTGAGACCTAGGACGCAGTTCACTGATTTTGATCAACAGACCCCATCCTGTATGCCCAGCAGCAGCTATGGTCATGAGGAAGCCACAGCGACTTACTGTAGAATTGTGGATTTGTTGCAACATTTGATGAAGTATTCCGTCATCAGATTGATTTTTAAATGTTTGACCCATCTTGCGCCTTCTGTACTGCATCCATTTATCACAAAGACAAACAGACAGAACCGCCACTCAGCTATGAGTGAAAGGTGATTGCCGGGTGGCACAGTGAAAAACTTACTTACAGTCAGGCATATTTTTCAGGGAAAGGAATCGATTTTTGGAGCACCCTACCAACAGAAATCAAGATGCAAATGCATTTGAAATTTGATAAGGTGAAACAAAACCAAACCTGCAATTAGTGGTCACTGATTCACTCAGATATATTTACATACTACATACTTTGTGTGAGTGTACATGGACACTCACACAAAGTTAGCTGGACTGACACACATATAAAAAATATATAAATTACAAGACAAATGCAATTACATGCTCACATAAAATATTCATACAGTAGAAATAGGTTTAGATGAACCACGGAACATACAATATACTGTAAATGTGGGTACTGTATCTCCTTTTTTATCTAATGATCTTTCACCCAGACAATGTGTTACTCTTAGGAATGTCACTATTGTATATTGTATATACCTTTTAAATTGAATTTACTGTATGTTCTATCTTACTTACACCTTTTTAGAAAAGCCACATTAGGGACAGGGATTTCAAAATGTAGCCTTGGCTAGAAGGCCTATAAGACATCTGTCTAATACTACTTTGATATGCTATTGTACTTTTTTTCACATTGTCACTGACAAACAGCAATTTATTCGTTTTACACCAAAGAGGCAGCCTTGTGACATTTACAGCAGGCTGTTGGAGGGGATGAGGACCTGAACTTACTCTTTGAAGATGACATGCCTGATAGCAGTGTTGTCCGTGATATCCATGGAATTATCAGACAACCGAACATGTGTGATGAAATATGTGTGATGAAATATTGTCCCCATGTTTAATTCTTCAGTTCAGTGCTTTTGTAGCTTCAATAACACCCCCCCCCACACACACACACACCCTTTTTTATTTCTTTGATGAGATAATCCTCATTGCATTGTTTTGCTGAAAAGCACCTTGAACATTGGTCAACATTGTTTTAAGGAGGTTTAATTAATCCATGTACATTTTTTTTTCTTCTGATAAGTTGAGAGTCAAACTGACATCTAATTCTTCTTCACATCTCCTTCACTTCACCTTTATTTGTCCTGCTGTATGTGATGGGGGAAGCTGGTTTAACAGTTCATAAAGCACAGACTGTGTTCAGGTTAGATATACTACCGTCTCTGTTCCAGCACATCAGCTCTATATGGAAGTTATTGTTCTTTTGTTTTCAAGCTCAGTCTTCTGACTGAGGTGTTGTACAGTAGCACACCACCAGTGTCATGAGTGCACAAATATACAAATGTGTCTCTTTTACCTCATTTATGAACTAATGCTGTGTTCCCACCAAGTATTTCTAAAGCAGTTCACTTTACCATGGTACGGTTTGTAATAGTAAACCTTGGTCTGGCTTTGCAGGCTGGGTGGAGACGGTCACACCAATCAAGTCGTCTTTCTTTAAAAACTGTCATTTTGTGTTTTTCCCCATTCTTTTCTGGATGTGATTATTCTTAATAGATTGCAGTGTTTATTGCTGTAACCATTAGGTGCCAGACCACTGTACTAGGTACCCCAACAGAAGGGTTTGGAATGGCTATTGAAGTACCTTCACACATTTTGAGAGTCAAAACACAAATAATTTGGTATTTTATGACATACTGGAAACGGGGCTTATTGTGCTCTCATGTGGATGTCGTGTTTGACCTGGTGCTTAAAGCAGAGTACTACAAGAGGATTATAGAAAGATGCTTAAAATGAAGTATTGCTATTACAAAAAAATTAAAGTAACCCTTTGCAGCTCAAAAAAGCCAAATCGGGTTTTTATATTTTAGCAGTCCAATGTGTGTTTGTGTGTAAATTCTGGCATAAACACTGACCTTGCCAGGACCAGTAGTCAAGGAGACCAAAACCTGATCCTAATGAGGCAGAGCTTCATTTCTCTGCAACTGGTTATGTTTAGGGCTACGATTTGAAATTTGGCTATGGTTAGACATAGGGCTTTGTTTAGGCTGTCCAAATAAAGGGAGGTCAATGCCGTGTCCTAAGAAGAATATCTGCACAAGCCTAAATGTGTGTTTCTATATGTGTTGTTCATGGGAAAATGATGCAGCTGCTTTTCCACGCCAGTCTGCCTCTAAGTGTATCTTGTCGAGGCCTCTGCCTGTTCTCTCACCTTGCTCCAGCCTCTCTGCCTCGGTATCTGTGACAGATTCACCCACACACTGTCACCATTTGGGAGTCAATCTGGTTTCTGTCTCCTGTGTTATCTTACACACACCCACATTCTCTGTCTCCCTCTCTTCTGAGTGTTTCTCCAGCACCTCACTCATCCCTGGCTTTTAGGCTCTACCTCACCCCTGTGTATACAGTACATACTGTATAGGGCTGTGGTGAGGGTATAGTTCAGTAGCACTGTAAAGAGCTCCCTTTTGTTTGAGAGCACATTGTATCCCCTGTGCCCTCCCCATCATTGCAGGAGAAGGTGGCTCCATTACTCAGTGTGGGCCTTGTTTGGACAGAATACAGTACATCAAGCTCAGAAGCCAAGCGAAATGTTTTTGGAGCAATGAGACCCAGTGATATATATTTTTTTTCTTTCAACGTTTACTAATTTGCTCCAGCTACCCCCATAACCATCAAAGCATAAGTGATGGATGGATGAGTAGATAGTTGGAAGTAGATTATTTCAGCCTAAAACTGCTTTTGGCTTTAAAAACTCATAAAGGCCATGCCGAGTGTTGTAAACTCCTGACATGCTGCAATAGCATTTACATTTACAAAAAGTGAAGTTTTGTTAACTTGTCTGCGACCACCACACAATAATATATCTGCCAGGTGATGAGTTCCTCAGCATCACAAGTAATGAACAGTAGATAGAAATGTATAAAAGCTACAGTAGCTAGAGTCTTTTTAATGTTTTTGATTTCATTTTCCTTGTGAGCTTTACTTTTTTGAAAGGTGATAGTCCAACAGTTGTGTCTGCTAAGGATTCTTTTCTGCTATTTCTGCTATTTCTGCTTTTCTTCTATTTATTTCCATGTGGAGGCCTCTCCTCTTAATGGCAGTTTTCCTACCTTTCATTCATTTGACATCCAAACACACTGGTTTCCATGACTTCAGAGGACATTGCATTGACCTACATTCATTTACTGTAGACTTACTCTAACCTTAACCATAGCTAATACTGCACTAACCTGAACTGAATCTAACCTCAGCCTAACTTTAAACTGTCTTTATCTTAAAATGTAGTATTTTACATTACGGGGACTTGATTTTTGTCCTTATAGGGAAGACAAGTCCCATAGTGTGACTGTGTAAACAGATAAACAGGTCCCCACAACATAAGGAATACCAGGTACAAACACACTGTGTTTCAACTAAAAGCTTTAGAAAGTGAATAAAAAGACTATGTAGACGAATGCTTCAGGCTCTCTGTGTGAGTTTGTAGAAAAAGTAGTCAGCTTCGTCTTCAGTGTTACATACATCCTCAGTTTAGTCCTTCACTACATCTTCAATGAAAAGATAATGGGAACATAACACAAAAACCATTATCACATAATGAGGTTTCCAAAATTGAAGATGTGCTGTTTTTAGAACAAACACAAATTGAACGTTTAATCAAGTCTTGATAAGAGTTTTGTTTTGTGTCCTTCCACAAGACGCTGAATTGCCCCCAGAATTGTTGTCTGTAGCTGTTGACCTTCTTGGAGAGGAGACAAAGGAAAATATAAATGACTTTTCAAGGCGTTATCACCCTGCTATGGGTTGTTAGATGAGCAAAAACACAAACAAAGAAAAACAAAAATCACTGTCTTAATACTAAGCTATATTCTTTTCTGTAGGCTTATGGTTTACTTTTCCAAAAAAGCTCAGGTGGGCATTTTCCACATATACAGTAACTCACTCACACTTTGATTTGACTCACTGCTGCTTGTCAGAGACTTTTTCTGACTTTACCTCAAGACAACAAGTCAATTCAGCCTTTTCCTGCTACAGTATGACAACCTGACACAGCCTGTTCTCTCAGGACTGGACAGTGAGTTCTGCCTGTGAGGCCCTGAAGTGGCAAAACAGAGACATGGACTGTCTTGAATCTCTGAGTCATGCTCATTCTCTCTGGTTCATCTCTTGAATTGTATTTTATTAGTTGGTTTCCTCAATTTATGGAAAGATAAAGCTGCAGTTTGTAACTTTTTAACATAAACACATGTCTATTACATTAAAACCACTGTCAATATGTTAATCCGATTAAGCCTATCAATTCCAACATCTCTGTGTTTCTCAGTATCACAATTTTCTTGTATCGCATTTTTCTACACAACAGGCGGGGCAGAAGAAGCACACAGTGTGAGTAAAGCGGAACAGCTTTAGATAGCAGCACTTTGGCTGAAAACACCAAGAAGCCTCCTTGAAAATGTTTAGAAGTGGATTCTACTGCTTAAAAAAAACTTGGAGGTTCAGCAGGAATTCACAATTGTTTTTCTTTTGTTTTTTTTTTATGATCACAAAATAAGCTTCTCCCAAACGTGACCATCTAATATTGAAAATGCATGCTCTACCACAGAGACTAAAACCTGGTCCCAGTGTGGCAGAACCTCATATCTAAGTTTTGAATTGTGGTTAGATCAGGGATAGACATTAACTAGTTATAGTTAAAGTTAGGGTGTCCAAAAGATAGCAGCACTTTGGCTGAAAACACCAAGAAGCCTCCTTGAAAATGTTTAGAAGTGGATTCTACTGCTTAAAAAAACTTGGAGGTTCAGCAGGAATTCACAATTGTTTTTCTTTTGTTTTTTTTTTATGATCACAAAATAAGCTTCTCCCAAACGTGACCATCTAATATTGAAAATGCATGCTCTACCACAGAGACTAAAACCTGGTCCCAGTGTGGCAGAACCTCATATCTAAGTTTTGAATTGTGGTTAGATCAGGGATAGACATTAACTAGTTATAGTTAAAGTTAGGGTGTCCAAATTAATGGAAATCAATGAGTTTTTTTTTAAAAGAACAGCTGTGCAAACCCGTGTGCTTGTGTGTGTGCTCACAGAGACAGAGTAAATTACATTGAAGCAAGGAGGAGCTTTATAACACAACATTAGTGAAAAACACTGTGTTGGGGATCTTATGTGTTATGATGAGAAATGTAAAGATATCTTTGCTCCATTATGAAACTGTGGTGGTACAAATAAGACAACACGGCAACAGTCAAGGTAATAAATGGGAAACAGAAAACGTGTTGGGGGATTTGTTTCTTAGGTAAAACAATGGAAAAAAAACAACAACATTGCATTTGCACAGAAATAAACTACTGTTGTTGGCCAGGCAGCGAGCAGGGCTGTTAATTATTGCCAAATAAGCAGCACGTATATATTACCATCATTAATTATCATGTGGCCAGTATAAGTTTATTTAAACAGACGGACCTAATGGAAAACATGGTCACAGAAAATAACTATTTTTTTGTGATATGTGGCTTGAACCTTGACTCAAGGTTCTTTGACAGTAAAAAGTGGAACATTTAAAATATTTGGCTTTGCTGAAAGGGACATTTCTTTGTAGCTGTTAAGCATCACTCTGTGCAGCACAGGAATGTCGTCGCTGACACAAAAACAAAACACTGCGTTACACAGAGTCATGTGGAAGTAATAAGCTATTTTCTTGTCAGTTCTGTTTGTCCATCTATTAGGGATGGGCATGAATATGTGTGTATTAACTTATTTGTTAATTGTAAAATGTCTGTTAGTTACTATGACTATTGGACATCCATCCATCCATCCATCCATCCATCCATCCATCCATCCATCCATCCATCCATCCATCCATCCAGTCGTCCAGCATCTATCCGCCTGTGTGTTTTATACACAGAAAGTATGACACAATCTGATTGTGTTTTATCAATGTGATTTCACATGGCTGGCTCAGCAACTGTCCCCAAAGCTTCTGCAGCCTTTGTCTTCATGGCCTATGGTCCAATCTAATTTAGTGGCAGGATTTTGATTCTAAGCATTTAAAAAAAACAAACTTAGCAGTCTTTAAAACCACACCAGAACAGTGCTTTGGATCAATATTAATGATTTTTCTCAGTTATTCTGGTTGCTGTAAGGCTTATAAAGCATTTTGTTTTTTACTTTTTGCAGCAGATTGGCCCACACGTAACATGATTTGGGGCTACACTATTCCCTTTTCATCTGTAGCGCGTAGAGTCTGATAGATGCAAAGAGATATTGAACAACCATTTAAAAAAATCAAATAGCAAAAATAACGTTCCACAGTTTTATGCATACATCAGAATGGTGCAGTGGTGGGGGAAACTGTGAACTCCTTTTTCGTCCTTTATATTAAACCACTCTCTGACCCTTTAACCCCTTTATAAATGATAGCAACATAAATTCTGCTTCACATGCATGATGATATAATATTCCCTGTATTTTACATGGTAATTATTTACCAACTGATGCATTAGTGCAGTGTTTCTCAAACTTTTTATACCAAGTACCACCCGAGAAAATGTTGAGCTCTCAAAGTAACATTACCATAACGATTTTGCCACTGTTAAAATACAGTGGTGCAAATAGGCCGAGCAAAGTCAGCTACAGTCTTTTCACAGGAGGTTTATTTATTCCCAACAAGATCATTTGCTCTCTCATCATCCTTGTCTTCCTCACATACTGTATACTTAAGCACTCAAATAGCAAAATTAGATTAAGATGGAGTGAGCAATAATAATAATAATGACTCTAGTTATTTTTGATTTATGAATTTATATATATATATTTTTTTATTTTTTTTTTTTAATTTTCAGTGCACTCCAGTCAAAATCCCTCAGCTCCACTCTGAGTCACACACCCTGGTATAAAGAGAACAGTATTACTGATTTTCCAATACCACCAGAGGAAGCTCAAATACCACTGGTGGTACACGTACCACAGTTTGAGAACCATGGCATTAGTGTATACTGGTAGCCTGAAGCCTGGTTTTTGTGTGGCAATGCAAAAACAGTATAATTAAAAAAATAGCATCATTGCTTTGTATGAGTGGTAAAACCCAGAGTCATCACTCATAAAGATCAACCCAAAAAAACCACAGTGGACACTAAACATGGGGAAAGTGTTGAAGGTGAAATATCTGAAGAAACAACAAAAACAGTGTGTGACCCGGACCTAACCAGACACTATCTGACATGACAGAAACAAAATCCTCCAACAATGTAGTGTCATTCAGCCGCATGCAGAGATCAGGATGCTCAGTGTGTGGATGGGATGTTTTTGTCGAAATTCTGCATTTTAAAAACTTGGTGGGAGGAAAGGAAATGAGAACTTGGGGAAATGGAAGAAAGTAATTAAAATTTGTTCCGTACTGTTTCTGTTTCTCATCCTTTTTGTATCACTTATGTGACTATAATTGTGACTATACAATAAAATAATCACTAAAAAGTATGTATAGCTCTTTTTTTGTAGGATGTTTTGAAATGGTGGGATGTGTGATGCTCTTTCACTGGGCTCACTTTGGAAACTGTTCCTCTCTTTTATGTCAGACAGCTGTGTGTTTCACAAGCTGGTGCCTAATAACAGGGTTTTCAGAGCAATCGAAACTCTCTAACACAATAATGGACATGTTGTCTCCCAAATCCTCAGATATGACCCCCCTCACAATAATATATCCTCCATTGTTTGGTGTTTGAGAACTGCCATGTATAGTACAAAGTGTCAGACACTATATTTAAGAGTGTACAATCATTATTAGCAATGTCCTCATTTGACAAATGTTTTTGCTTGCTTCCTGTCCATTGCTTACTGCCTAACCTCAGGAACAGAGTGGACCACCTCTTTATGGAGATTTGGCTTTTGATTGGTTTTCCAAGTGTTGTGGGATACTGGAAATGTTTCTCCTAGATTTTTGGGACACTGGAAATTTTTCTCTTAGATTTATTTTCATAATAATAGATGTGACAAAGTTCAGCTATTAAAAACATATTCTAACTAAAGGATATGACTTGCAGCAGAGTTAGTGAAACTCAACCCCCAAACCATGTTTTTCGGGTGAAAAACCACTGTCAAATGAACGTATATCCCAATGGCAAAATTTTACAACTGATATGATACAAATAGGCCTCGTTGTTCCAACACCATCTACTGCATTAAAGAATTGCTTTTGCCTTAGCTTTCTTTGGCTACTTTCTTGTCTAAGCTTTGGCGTGAGCGACTGAGAGGCTCGTCTTACTGAGCTCCTCACAAAACTGCAAGTCAGTGTCAGATTTCACTGCCCGTTCTCATTCCAAAGGTGTCATTCACCGCTTTGGCATTGTCCCTCAGTGTCGCCACAAGGTATAATTCTATGTCTGAAAGATGCATCGGGTGGCACATTTAGACCTTCAGATCAGAGAGTGTGCAAACAGTGGATAACCACAAAGCCTAATCTGCATAATTATCCTAACCACAGTCCTTTCGTTGGCCCTGACCTTAACCTCAGCCCTGTCTAACCCTAACTTCAATCTCTGACTTTTATTTCACCCCTTCTCGGTTCTTAATTCCGCCAATGGGTTTACATTGGAGTCAGTAAAAATGCATCTGTAAGGCTAAACTTTGACAGAGCATGCCTGTTTAATGATGCTCCCCACTCTCCCTCCCTCACTCAGCTCTCAGCCCACTGCTTGGCATTTTGCAGAGTTAGACTGGGTTTAGTTGCCCTTTGATTGGTTTTTAATTGATCAAAAGGAGGTGAACCTTAACGACCAAGGTGGCAGATCAGAAAGCACTCACAAAAATTTGTTGTGAAACACTCAGCTTTTAGTTTTATTGTTCAGGTATAAGGACGCCAAGGTAAAATGCAGCCTGCAGCAGTGCAGCAGTGAAGGATGTTGGTGGTACAGTTTGTCCAAAACCTGAGAGAGGGGAATCAGAATAATGACTTTAATGTGTTTCACTGCTGGGCATTTTTATAATTACCTCCGCCACAGAGAGTATGATTTTGGTTGTGTTTGTTTGTCTGTGAGCAACTTTCATCAAAACACAAAGGAAAGATTTTGAAGACATTTCTGTTGGTTATAGCTCAAGGAAGTAATTATTAGGATTTGGTTGTGATACGGACACAGTTCCAGACTCTCACGAGACAGGGGGTCGTGCTGAGACTATGAGAAACTGATCAGTCTGAGTCTCTCTGAGTTGCTTGTTGATACCTTCGTCTTTAATTCCACCAATGTGTGTGTCCTGTTTTCTCAAGGTGCCAATGGAGAAACGAAAGATGAAGACCATATCCCTCTCCTTCCTCCTCCTCCTCCTCTTCCTCCTCGCTCCAGGGACCTGTGACGATGTCAAGTACATCTCCAAGAGAAACTCAGGTAGGATGAACAGCCTCACTGTTTGTTGCCTCCACTTTGCTGGAAATGAGTCCATCTCTTCTCAAATGTAGCCCTGCGTGTTTTTGTTTCACATTCGGTTTTCATTTACACTGCAAACGCTCCTCATTCTTTTCTTGATAGTACCACCTCTTGTCTTTTCTGAAACTCCTCCTCCTCCTCACTTTTGTTTGCTCTCTTCACACACTTCTGTCAGCTCTTTCTTTCTTTTCTGTTTCTTTTGACTTGATGCCATGGATGTGTGTACATATATTTCACTCCAGACAGTTCTTTCTTCTACCACCTCTGTTTTTCTCAGTCAACACTCCTCTCCAAACTCTATATCGCAGCTCAGATAGCTGTCTGTAAGTTTCCTTGCCTCCTTTATTTTCTGCTGAGGGTGCGTAACGATCAGCCTGTCAAACTGCTGCTGTCATTGTTGCAGCTCTTGTGCTCATTTGTGTATCAGCCGCCAGCTGGTGACAGACCTGCTGATGGTCTTTTATTCCTGATCGATTTGTTTTGTCTTGCTGATCAACAGGACAGACAGTGTTTGACTGGTTTATCAATGTTTGTCATGCTGTCTCAATAATGCTTTATACTCTTCTGTATGTATGAGTATCTGTGGTGTGTTTACATAAAGACACATTTATTAGCAGTTTCATCCTTGATATACTGTCATGACTGATCTGCATTTTTATGAGTAGAAGTTCTGGAATTACAAACATTACAGTCAGCATTTGTAATTTTATCGCCATGCACCCAAGTACTGGAAATGATAAAAACACAGAAAATTACTTACTGATTTTTAGCAAACTCAGGTCATCTAATTATAACAATCCAGTTAGAATCGATTCGCCTGGAATGTGATCCTATCCCTCAATTTTGCTTGCTTGTAAGTGAGAGTGTAGGCCATGGCAGTTTAATTGAGGGAATTTGTGGCAACCATAACAAGCCTTTAGAGATCCTCTGAAATAACATAAACATACTCAGCTTCACTGTGCTACTGTAGCATAGGTGAGCTTTATAAGGGCCTTTCCCAGTGTTACTCTTCTTGCAATGAATAAGACAAAAGTAGATGAGGTTTGCTTCGGTTACATTTTGGGATTCTAGAAATATAATGATTTCAGTTTAGTTCAGGTTGTTGCCAGACTCAAGGAAAAATGGACACAAATATGAGGGGAAAAAAAAAGATTTAAAAAAGACAATCATACCAGCGCTCCTACATACTGTATATATTAAGATTTGGTATTTGTTTTTAAATTACTGAATCAGGATTGCTTGATTTTTTAAGTTAAAGTCAGATGACAGTTAATTCAGCCTCACGTTTAGTAAAAGTATTTGGAAACACTTCACTTTCCAAGTTGGATTGAAATCCTTTCAGTTCAAGTCCCGTGATTAACTTTAAAAGGTACAAAAATACGAATACGAACAGAGGAGGTAAAAAACCTTCTTGTTATAATGAGAAACTTTGTCGTTATAACGACGAGTAATAGCTTAGAATTATTTTCTCCTCTGGGGCAGTTCTACACTTCCGCAGATGAGGGGGCAAAAACATATAGTATTTTGAATATGTCAATTTGTGAAAGGAGAGAAAGTTTTGTTTTTGAAAAAAGTAGCGATTTTTTCTTTTTAGAAAACCTACTTATTGATGGTGTTCATCACAGTTACTCACTTTGTCTACTGGATCTCCATCACACTTCCTCTACATTGTTTCGGACTGTGTGGGTGAGCTGGTGGGAGTTTTTGTTTGGTAGTTGCTGTGTGTGTGTGTGTGTGTGTGTGTGTGTGTGTGTGTGTGCGTATGCTCGCAGGCGTACCAGCATGTGCGAAAAGTTTGTTGTCATGTTGTAATGAGCGGGGAGTCGGGGACTGTTTGTGTGTGGGTGCTGTATATATCCAGCTTCTATATCCAGGTACGTGTGTGTGTCTTTGTGTGAACTCCCTGAGTGTGCTTCAATGTATTCTCTCTGGATCTACTCTTTTTCTTTGTATGTGTGTGTGGGAGAGGTGTGCGTAGAGCAATTATGTGATCAGAGTCGAGCCAAGCGGACATTTATGTGGGCGGCTGCTAGAGTTGGCAAAAGATGAGCTGTTATATCTTTTCTATCTCTCTTACTCTGTGTGTGTGTGTGTGTGTGTGTAAGAGGACACCATATGGATAGGATTTCCTCATGTCAGTCTCCCTGCTGTGCTTTGATGCAGCATCCACTGCAACAAAAGGGGACAAATAACAGCAGAAAGCAAGGTGATGATCAGTGGGCACATATAATATTTACACAGACCAATACATAAACAATTCAAACATGTCATTTTAAAGGGAAAAAAAGACACATTGCTGAAGGTCGAACCTCACCTCTCTTATCAGAGATCATCCCTGAAAGTGAGGTCAGTGCCTTCTAAGGGACAAAGTCACTTGCTGACATAGAAAAGCAAAGTACTAGAGAGTCAAATGGACATCAAAAATGCACTGGCTACTTTAAGAAAATACAACTTATAATAAAAACAACTGCTTCGTCAAGCAGCTTGTATAGGATACAGTGTAAAGCTGTATTTACCTGCGGTGTACTGCAGTTACAAATCAGAATATAGGGTGAGTATTTGAAGTTAAAGTTAAAGTGACGTCTTCTGGTGTTTTCTCAAGCCTTTCAAATCACCGGCGTGCTGATTATTTGATGTTAGAGACTCAGTGCATCGTGCTTCTTGCTGCTTCATACATTCAATATATCATTTGTTCCAGCTCCTCAGACATGTCAATATCTGATCTGAAAGTCCATTCTGTGAAAATCTATCAGCCTTGTCCTGTTTTGATTTAAAAAGTTTGACTCTTTAAAGTTTCAAACAGAGTCAGATTTTAACCCCTGCTTTTCTATAATGTTACATTTATTGCGGCTGCAAATGATTTAACTTCTCCTAAAAGAAGTCCATGCTGCTTTTTCTCCATTTTACCTTTGGGTATTTCCTTTGAATGAGGAAGAAGCTGTAACATTTTGGTAATGCTTTCTGTAAAAATTCTGTAAAAATGCTACCCTGATAAGGTGGTCATCCATATCCATCCAAATCCATAGTACAACTTCACTGATTATTGACAGAGAACCTGAACGTGTTTTCAGGGTTTTGCATTATTCCCAAAATGTATCGACACGTTTTGTGGTTTATATGTGTTCAGTTGGACTGTGATTTAGGGAGTGAACATGCACTGGAATACATTTTAGTTTGACATTTTTTAACTTTTCTCCTTGCCTTCAAAAAAGTGTTCTTTTTTTTTCATTTTTTCATTTTTTCACATTTTAAAAATCATGTGTTTACAGAAGGTATATTTAGACTTTTGGATTTAATTTATTTTTCCACAATAAAATACAACAAAAGTGGCAAAGAGTAAAAAGTGGATGCAGTGCAGAAGGAAGAAAGTTAGGTGGACTTATCTGAAGCCTCCAATTACTGTACAATTTTACAGAATGAAGACTGTTCACACATTATGTCATAAAAGACACAAATGATGGTTAATGCTGTTGAAGTAACTCCATTTACACACAGCCGGAACTGTTTCTTAAATTAGCCTATTTTCTTGGAGGTGCTAATGAGCCTGACAGTTGCTACACAGCCATGAGAAGGCTGAGAATAATGCCTGGAAGTCTAACAAGCACATTTGTTCATGCACGCACGCATGCACACACACAGAGACACACACACACACACACACACGACTGCAGTCACACCATGCCACCCCATTAACATGTATATAGGCACACATTTTTCCATATTAGTCCTGACACTGATAATCACAGGGAGTCAGATTAAGTTAGAGCATCTCTCTTTTCATCTCGCCATCCTTTTCTCCATTCATCTCTTTTCGATATCTTAGTCAGGGCCAGATGTTAACGGCCTCATTGTTCCAGACAAAACCAAAAATTATCTTGTATGAGAGACAGGAAGCAGACTCGTTCTGTATCTACGTTGCTGCTCAGACAGGAAGAGAGTAGAACAGAAAGAAATGAAACGTGTGGTATCAGATAATGGGATAAATACTTATAGTTAGACAAAGATGTAAACATTTGCAACGTCTCACAAAGCACACAATATAACAAAGACAAGAATACAATTAATCACTCAATACAGCAGGTACTCTATGTATATATACAATATATACTTTATGCTATTGTCTGTATAGTTCAGTAATTAGATGTGCTTCATGCAAAATAGTCAGTGAGTCAATTATTTTTTTTCCCTAGAACTTTTCCCTCACCTATTATATAATTTATACCTTTTACAGCTTATTTATATTCCCTCTTATTAAACTTCTTAATATGCCTTCTATATTTGTTTCTTCCCCCCCTCTTTATTTTACTGTATGTCTTTAAGGACTCTGCACTGTAAGACTCCACATGATGTGCTGATATAGATGGTTTACTGTGTGTGTGTGTGTCAGGGTGATTGAGTACCAGCTAATGTCCTTGTGTGTGTCTGTGTGTGTGTGTTTGTTTTCTGGTGCAGCCAAAACCTCAGATCAAAGAGCGATTAAATCGCAGTATGATCTAATCGCAAATTAACTGTGACCATGCAAAGCTGAGGAAAGATAAGAGTGTATACTGCGTGTGTGCGTGTGTGTGTGTGTATATATACTGTGTGTGTTTGTGCATGTGTGTCACGCTCCGGTGTGTGTGAGACATGTCTTCATTGCACATTATATAACATGGGCTGTGTTTTGTGTGTGCACTGAAGCGTTGAGGTATGCACACACACACACACACACACACACGCTCACACACCTCTACCAGCTGAATTTGCATTAGAAAGCACGGGATGTCGAGCATATTTTAAATTCTGATGCAGACACATTTTCATGTTGACTCACATGGTTTTCACACTTGATGAAATGCTGTGATCAACTGTGCTGCATAATGAACATGAGGCACTGTGAAGCAGTGACATCTTTCAAAGGTGGCTCTGTTTGAACAATGTGAATTAACTTTAACTTTACAGTTACAGGAGATAATAAATAAGTTATTAAGTTGAAAAATAATAATAACAGAAATCACTACAAAGCCACAAAGATTGCCCTGTGCCCAGTCCTGAATGACTTCACAGTGGTTTTTGGAGATGTGAATTCCATTTTCCACCACTCTTGGTGTTGCTCAGAGTGCTGAGGGCAAAAAAGGGTAAATTACTTATTCACCATTGTGCAGAATGCATTGAGAGGGAAACAGAGTGCAGGGAGGGAGATATTCAACATTCATAAGCTCTTATTGTAGCACAGCAGCTGCAGACAGACCGAGAGGCAGATTTGTTTTGCTTGGGATGCTGAATGGTGCAGAAAAGTAAAGCAAGTTACTACACAATACATTTCTGAATTTCAAAGTTTTTTTTTTTAAAGTGACTCAGTCTTTCTGCACTAAGAAACATTTTCCCAGTATGTTTGAATGCAGATTGTAGTTTTGAGTCCACACATTCTATTTTGACTTTTGCCCTATGTCTGCTGGATTTGGCTCCAGCTCCCTCTGCGACTCTCAAGAGTAGACAATGAATGAATAATAGAATATATTATCATTTTTAAACACTCCACAAAAACAAAGTTTTGAGATAAAACAAGTTTTGAGATAAAACAAGACTGTTGAAACTCCCTTTAATGCTGTTTTAGACTAATACTACCAAATGTTAAAAAAGATAATACCTTTAATGCTTAGTAATCAGTCTGTGGATGTTGCCTTGTACACTGTCCCTTACTGTATCACTCTTTCTGAATCAGAGCATTTAAAGTGTGCAACTTACAATCAAGTTGTGCACTGATTCCTGATCAGAGCAGCATGAACCTTGGACAGGAAACACTTCTCGTTTGTGGGCAGTCCCTAACAGAAATACATACCATTGCATTATGTTGTACAGAATTACATACATCATGTACTGTAATGCAGATAATGCAGACACTGAGTCACACAGGAACAATAATGGGACTAACATAATAATAAAAAAAAAAAACAGTGTGTTTGTGTGTCTGCAGCACAGAGGCATTAGCTGTGCATGGCATGACTAATTAAGACAGGAGGCTTTGTCACAGAAACATGTCATAGAGACACATCCACTCGACACTTTGACAGTCTGTGTGTTTGTCTATGTTTGTATGGTTTTCTGCTCCCACATTAACCACAATTAATCTCACTGCCACTTTCTTACGCTGCCCTTTCCGGGCCACTTACAAGCTTAAGATAACTGGCTGCGTGTGAGTATGTACTTGAAACACATACTACAGTTTCAAGTAGAGCAGTGGACAGTTTAGTAACTGCTATAACTGTTTTTTTTAATTTCTAGTCTGTCTTGAGTCAACTGCACACTCAGAAGTAATTGGATGGCTAACGTGGTTCATTTATAAAAATAAAAATACAAATACTGAATAAGTGACATTATTTATATTATTAACAATCATATTTTAGGTTCTGGTCATTTCATCACACTCTGAAATCCTTTTAGACATCACCTCACCACTCATATGAGACCATAGTAACACAGCAACCTAATGTTTCGCCTGGTCCAAGACTAAGGCTGCTGTGCTCACTTGCCATATTTCTCCTCCCCCCTGAACAAGGACATCTGTTTTCTCTGAGGTTATTGTGGCCAAGTCTATCTAGACTCTCCTGTCTTTGTGGTCACTTTGCCACCACAGTAGGTTTCCATTAAAATGTATTGGAAATTTTAAATACATTTTTGATTTGGTAAAAGAAAATGTGAAAATTGTGGGTTAGTTCACCAAGATAACCAGTAGGTGGCACCAAGGTCACCACAAAAGGACAAGGAGGGCCAACAGAGCTCTTGATATCACATGCCTCTGTTTGCTTACTCCACCATGTTGGCAGGAAAAGGTCCAGATTAATGAACAGCACCATTGCATATTTCATGTTTTAAGAGTTTACTGAGCATTTTAAATCCAGGTTGATCGAAAAAAATTGACAGAACCTGAAAGCCTAAATATATCCTTAAAATACCCCTAGTGAGCTTTGTACGAATATGGAAATTATGCCAGACCTGGAGCTGTACGCTATTTATTCAAATTTCTGATAAACCTGTCCTCATTCTACTGTGGACAACAGTAACATGTCACAATAAAAGCATTTCAAATAAATAAGAAATTAAAGTTAATTTGTGTTAGAGTGTGTTACAACTCAACATTGCCCCTTCTTTCCAAAATGTACCAGTTCTGGGATGTTGCATGATTGGATTGCATGGTGTCAGCTAACAAAGCTATTGATATATAGTTCCATTTTGTTACTGCTTAAATTTGTTATTTTGTTAATATTTGCTTCTTGTACTGAGAGGAGGAATGTTGTTGTTCCTTCATTAGCTCTCACATTCCTCCTCTCGCCTGTTGTATTCACCATTTCCATTACTCTTGCTGAAGCAATAGGGACATTTAAGTCATGTGATTTGTAAACATCCTCTTTCATTTGCTGGCACAGTTTCTATTGCTCTCATTCCCATCTACCTACTGTCAACATGCCAACTTTTCTACCTCCCCGAAGCATACCAACTTTTATGCAATATTTGGAAAAATAAAACAAGTGCATAAAAACAGGCAGTTGGAAACATCTACTACTAGCAAGGGGATGATGGGAGAGGGCCTACCCCCTTTACAAGTGATGACAATGTGTTTTTGATTCCCACCTTGATGTAGCTGTGCCAGAGAAACAGCATGTTTTATCTGCATCTACGGAATGAGGCATTATAGTTTTGTAAAAGGAAAGTTTATGAAACATTTGGGGAAATGCAATCTTTTTGTCTCTTACAAGGACAAAAAAGGCTCTTTTACCAGATGAAGTATTTAAAACTAAAACTGTGTGGTTAACCAACTGTGAGTTCAACTGTTTCTTCTTTTATTCTTTTACTAATTTATTTACTGTACTATACCTCCACTCTATGTCAGTGATGTTGCCGGTTTATATTGGATTGGGGAAAAGTGAAAAGATACAAATGTGTCCTCATGTGTTGAAACAACACTGCTGTGCCTAAAGAGAGCTGAAATTTAAAGCTTAATTGTAAAAGAATTTGTGGAATTCTATTTCATACTTTAGACTTGGCTCAGGCAAATACTTTCTTACTTAGAAGGGGTATAAAATTAGTTGATTGTAGTGATATGTCAGGCAGACTGTTGCCTTCAAGTAGTATCCTTTTTCTCCAGTGTCATAATTGGAGAAACATGCTCATTGTACAGTTTGATTTCATTTTGTGTGCCACACTGAACACGGGCAAGAGGAAGAGAACCTGTCCCAAGAAAGAATAGATAAAACAACTGATACGTATGAGAAGAGTAAAGGCTACCACCTTTCTACAAAGCTTTTCATATTATTAGGAGGTTGTAGGTCTACATGACTGCAGCCAGCATTCATGGACAAGGCCACAGGAGGAAAATTGACCCCAGATTAAACAGGGTCATAGTTTGAACATTGGAAAAGAAACTCTAGAAAAATACCAAGCAAACCAAAGATGCAAAGTTGACCTCCAAGGTCAAAACTGGCTCAATGAAAAAAGATTGAGCTGCCACACTTTTATATATAGAGAGAAAAAAATCAGCCTGAATGGAGTTCACTTAAATGCAAGCTGACAAGCCACAATGCTTTCGGGAAAATGTCCTTCGGACAGACGGAAAAAAAAAATAGGGCCTTCTGGTCAGGCACATCAGTTCTGTGCTGGCCCGCTGTGAGTCCTGATCCTAATCCAAATGAACATCGATGGAAAGAGCTGAGACGCTGAGTTGAAATAAGGTGCATATGAAATCTGAGAGAAGTGGCGCAGTTTGCTCAGGAAGAATGTAACAAACTGTGTGCTGTGGTGTAGAACTGTCATGAAGATCTACAGAGCTTCAGTGAAGTGACTGATGAGTTATTGCTCCTAATAGTTCGTGATCTTTAAAACTTATGAAGTAAGATGGAGGTGCATTTGATTTCTTTTTACCTTTCCACTTTTCATCCCCTTCCCCATACCCAATATCTTCATGTCTTTTTTGAGCTCCAAGGTCATATTAAAGATTCACATACTCTCTGGTTCTGCAGTCAAATATTGATAAAGGCTGACACTGCCTTGACTCTATACACACCTAAGGATTTAATTCTATACACACACCCACCTATAGTACTCACAGATACCAACATGATTGCCCAAATACAACGATTCACATTTTCCACTCTAAAACATCTTCAGTCTGCCATTTTATGACTAGTGTACTGTTATGACTTGTCTTTCTTATGTCAACAAACTCCCCCCCTCACCTGTCTCTGCAGCACTAAAATACCTTATTATACAGGTTTATCTCGGAAATGCACAGCATTCACCTAATGAAAGCATGAAAGAAGAGAAGTAGAACTAAGATAGCAGAGATGTAAATGAGACTGGATTGCAAATATTTAGAAAATAGTCCTTGCAGATGTTTTGCGGACAGTTGGCATCCTCTCCCGTCCATCATCGGTCTTGAAATCAAGTGCATTTTCAGTATGTCACGCTTGATGGATGTTCTCTAATTTCAAAAATCTGCATCTTCTCTCCTTGAATATTTAGATGCAGAGAAAGTAATTTTCTCTGCTTGGCTGTGATTATAGTTTGACGTGTGCAGGAACAAGCACAAATCGGAGTTATGATTGTGTATGCAAATTACATGGACCTGATGGCGAAGCTCTACACATACACAATGTGTTAAGACAGTTTCCATCCTCAAATGTGAAATAAGTCAGATGAAGAAGATTAACTTTCAACAGGCCTGTTTGGTAGTTTATGAAACATAAACATGAAAAGCTTAATATTATGTCCAATGAAAGAATATTTCCTGTTGTCACAATATACATGTAAAGCTCTCTGACAAGGCCATTGGAACATGTGTGTTCTGTATGTATGCATAAAATGTGCAAGTCTTTCTAATGAGGCGAGTCAAGCAGATTTGAAGACCCATTTGTCCACTTGTATGTCCTCAGGTATGCATGTGTGTGCCTCATGTGCTATTTCTGACAATACATTTCTGCAAGTAGTGACTATGGTTTCAGTAAAGAACTGTGCAAGTCTCTGAAAGTGACCAGTGACGATATGTACGTGTGTGTACTTGACAGTAATGAATTTGGACAGCAGACCCTGGGGAAATAGAGAAAATGTGGGCCTCTATTAATTACCTTCTTAACACACACACACCCAGAATGTCCATAAACACACAGGCAAGCCCTCATGCAGGCTACATGTGTCAAACAAGCAGATAAGGGTATGTTTGGGCTTTAATGATATAATAAATTCAGATCAATTCCTTACTTTCACTTTAAGACACACACATATTGGTTTTGCATTCTTTGTGTGGGCACTTATCAACATAATGCAGTCAATAGCCTCTTACCCTAACCATAACCATCACAACTAAATGCCTAACCCTAACCCTAAAACAAAGTCTTAATCCCCAAAAAGCCTTTAAAAGTTGTGAGGACCAGACAAAATGTCTTCACAAGGCAAAAATATCCTTACAAAGGTAGTTTTGCGTGACAATTGGTCCTCACAGCCTATTTAAAACACGAACACACACACATACGCACACACTTCCGCTCCCTCTGTCAGTCCCCCAGTTTTTTTTTCTACATCTTTATCTCAATCTCTTCTGCAGTGGAAGGCATGAATTAATTATAGCATGATGAATTATATAAAATACAGCCTCATCGCAGGACTCACAGCTGTCATGCATATGCACATGTGGATATGTACATTAAGCACACACACACACACACTGAAGGACATTTGCAGTGGCAGCACTAATAAATAGAGTACATACAGTATGCAGTCCACAAATAAGCCTGTAAACCAATTAATGTTGGAACACCTGCCCTATTCATAGAAGAAAGCACACAGAGTGTAAGAGGAAATAACCTCAGGCTTAGCATCTGAAAGCACAGATTGCCTCATGAAAAAGAATTACCTATCAGAGAGCAACATACTACATACTAAGGTGCACACTGAAGCATGCTGCTTTTCACACGTTATGGAAGAAACTGATCTAAATGAACATGACATATACATTCATGATCCATGTGGTCAGTAATTGTCATTCATAATGGCAGATTGTCTGTGTACATATTCTATAATGCTAATGAGCACAAACCATTTATTTCATGTTAGTGCAAATACAGTCTCAGTTGATGAACTCAACATATCTGCACTTTTTTTTCATCTGAATCCTGTTTGAAAGCAACAAGACATGACCACATCATTGTAAAATGTTTTAATCCACAGATGTTGAGATGACGAGTATCCATTTAAGGTTTGCCACACTAGATTTAATAAAGGTTGCCAACCAACAGAAGATCACCACCAGATGTTAATGATCTCCAAGACACTGTAGGCACACATCATCATTAGTTTACTTTAGCCTTCTCAGTATGGATGAGCCCATCCAGTTCTTAATATTGATATTGTTCTGATACTGGTCATTCAACTGATTACCCTCTTCTTCTCTTCATAGACTAGAAAGCTGACTTGGATTTCACTGACTCAAATACATCTCAAGCAAAGACTCTGTCAATTCTGGCGATTTGACAAATTATGATTCTGATTTTTCAGGGAACTGTCAGGTTTAGCCCATTTGCTGTGAAAAGGACTGAGTCACAATTGATCCACAGAGAGACTGTGAGTATTCCGGCAATGAGATGTCCAGAGGTGAAGATGCAGATGTCAAACTGTTTCAGTGAAGACCATGTCCAATCGAATCCTAATGGAGACCATTTAGACTCCAGATCTCCAGTGATGTAGAGTCAGCTGCTGATGGAGACTGATGAAGTTAGTCTGACCTTCAGTCACCCCAGATTCCAAAGTCTCGTTGTGTCAAACAATGTCAGTTTCAACAATACAGGCATTAGTGAAGCGAAAGTACTTAACGTGTTTGTACTAAGAGCCACTGACTAGTCAGACGCACAGTTAGTGACACTCATGAAGAGTCAGGAACTGCAACGATGTGCAATTATGTCACTTTAGACTCTGCTTGTTTTCCAATTGTCAGTGCTCTTGTGATAGCAGAGCTACAGCTGCTGCTGGTTCCAGTGATGGAGCTTCAGCTGGCACCGGTTAAGCTGACACAGCTGTTGCCACCAGTCAGTCAGCTGTTGGTGATGCAGATGCAACTCGACCTGCCGTTCTGTACCACATCTACATGATATAGCACAGCAGGATAATTTGTTCTTGGGAGGCTGCAAATTCCTCAGTTTAGTAGAAGAATATTCTCCAGTGTCGTCCTGCAGTCCAAAAACATGCAGACTGGGGATTAGGTTACTTGAACACACTTAATTGCCCATAGATGTGAATGTTCAGGGTGTACCCGTCTTTCGCTGAATGTCAACTGGGATTGGCAAAAGCAACGTCGTGACACTCATGTGGAGGATAAAGCGGTAGATAATGGATAATAGACATGGAAATGTAAAACTTAACATTGAAGGTGCACTCCAACTGGACTAAAGACATTTCTAGTAATAAGGAGATAACAAGAGTAATTTTAAAATACTTTTTACTTTCATTGTTTAATTGAAACATGCAGTACACAAAAAAGTAGGGTAACCATCATTACTTTTCCATGTTTGACTGTGACAAGGACAACTACCCACCCACTAATTCTCATATACCTTATGAAGAACAAGTGGATCTCATATTTAGAAACATTTTGTGAGCTTTGACCATTTGACTTCTTCTAATCACACTGGCCATCATGTACAAATAAATATCAGATGTTCATTCTTTTTTAAAAAACAATTGACTGAGAAAGCATTTTTTTATTTGTTTCTTGAAAAAGCCTAACTACTCATGATGGTAGTAATCTCTTTATTACTAGAACTTTATTTGGCATAAGAGAGAAAAAAAAAGTCAGTTGTTGGGTAGGTGTGCCTTTCAAATTGAATTTAGTACACTCAATCAAAAGAGAAGCAGGTCCTGAAAAAACTAAGTAGCAATACAAGATTTTCTAGTGGAATGACCCTTGAAGTCAAAATGAAATTTGAATTGTGTTGCATAAAAAGAGTTTCTCAACAATGACACGAAATGTGGAGAGCAACAGTATAGCTGTAGATATTTGGTGACATTTAATGTTATAATCTGAATGGTTATAAATTAGATGCTTTATCTTCCAGCATTTGCCTTGTAACAGCAAGTCATATTATCCCTGGAGCAATGGGACAGTTTTAAATGAAGTTTCCTGACTGCATGTAAGGAAAGTTTAAGTCCACATGCGTACTTTTTGTGTCTATCAATTAAATCAGTCTGCACGATATAAATGCCCTCAATATAATATATAGACCATATGCAGATGTACATGGGTATTCCAACATTTTGTGACCACGCAGACTGTATGTTACTGACTCTGTGCATGCTCCATATATCACAACACTTTCTTATCGCTCACTCAAAAGCACACCAACAAAGACTATATTGGACGCCTGCTTCAGAGAGGTTATTCAAGGAGGTCAGCTGGTAGCCAAACTCAGAGTATATACTGTACAAGGACATACAAATTAGGGTAAATTCCTTGGTGAGAAAATGTTAGTACTGTAGTGGAAAGTGAGACTGAGCATGCATGTGTGTAATGCTGGACTAACATGGACCCTTAAATTAGTGTAAATGGAACCACAGCCATGTGCGTGCGTAAAAGTATACTGTATATGACAGAAGAGTAAAAGTATGGGTGCTTTAAATCCTTCTATGTGTTTACTGTCCATTGCATTAGTAACCTACCAACACAGTCAGTTCTGCCTGCAAACATAAAACCCAACCTAGACACCCCAACCAGTAATCAGCACACTGAAACAACATGGAGCACAATGTCTTAACCAGCTATTAATATGTGAGGTAAAGACAAAGAGAAAGTCAAGGGTGGGGAAATGTAAAGGAGGCAGAGAGATAAGATGAGAGCGTGAGGGGTGGGAAACATTAGAAAAGAGAGAGGAAGAAGACAGAAAGAGAGAATCCAACATGAAGTCCTTGCTGTCAGCCAGTGTGTAATTAAGTTCTGCATGCTGTCACCATCGCTCTGTACAACTGGTAATTTAACTGAATCTGAGCCAGGAGAGCAGATCAGAGGAGGGGGGGCAGGGATGGGAGGACTTGGGCGAGGGGGGGCAGAAGCAGGCAAGAAGTTTGGAGAAGTTATTTGGAGAGACAAAAATTAAACACTTTAGAAAAGAGGAGAGGGAATAGAGGAGTGGAGAGACAAATTATGGGCGATGCAGACAGGGGAAAAATGGAAATTTAAAAAAAGTTGGTAGTGTGACAGCAGGAAGAGAAAAAAGGAGAGAACAGTGGGGAGAGGAGTACATACCAGTTGATAATTGAATAGAAAACTAGACTTTCCAGCAGCTTTGCAGGGAGCTAAAATGTCTGTAAAATGCTAGTTTTGCTGTTCACATTCATATAACACCCAGAGTTTATTGAGGGCTTGTCAGGTCAGGAACTGTGGAATTAACACTCACTCACTCATCTCCTACCACTTTATCTTCCACATGAGGGTCATTGAGGGCGCTGGTGCCTAATCCCAGCTGACATAGGGGGAAAAACGGGGTACACCCTGGACAGGTCACCAGTCCATCACAGGGCCACATAGATACAAACAACCATTAACTGTAGAGTGTCCAATTTGCCTAATCCCTAAATGTCCCGACCAGGTCGTGAACCTGGGTCTTGCTGCTAACCAGAGTTAGCAACTCTGGACTAACCAGAGTGCTAACCATCAGACAACTATCGGACAACTAAAACTTGAAAGAAACTTGAAAGAAAATCTATCTATCAATCTACTGACATCTTCTTGATGCTACTTTATAGCATCAGCATTACATTAAATTAGATGAGATGATTTTTCAAACACTAAATTGAGGTCAAATCAAAGACATTCAAAAGTAATTCATAAAAAAAGTAGATAAAATGCTTCATACCATGCCATCTAACCCAATCTTAATGCTTGATGCTGAAGTGTGCAGTCAAGTATACAGAGCAAATGGCTTTTTATTTTTAAATCTCTTGGGGTAAGACACAGAGAAGGAAGGAGGGTGATGGCTGTTTAAAAAAAACCAATAACAAACAAACCACAGATGAATCTGCCACGGAGTGTATGACCTCATGTGTGAGTGTGGCTATGTGCATATGCGTGTGTTTGCATGCATAAAAGGAACAGTCGGGGCTGGTGAGAGTGCATTAGATTTACTCCATGGGGAGTTTGAATGGACAAATGCACAAGTGGGACTCTCTCTCTCTGTGCATGTTATGTGTGTGTGTGTACGTGTGTAAGGAAAAATAAGTGTGAAGGCATTTGACTGAAGGGCAATTAAAGGATAGTGTGTGTTTGTGTGTTTAAATGATGGCCGTGTGAGGCTGCACTGCTGTGTAGCTTTGTATTGACATTGTAATCACCAGTGAATAATGTAGGGCCATGTGTGTGTGCATGAATGCGTGTACGTGTGTGTGTGTGTGTGCAGGTATTGTGGCTGGAGGAGACGTGCTATTGGCATTCTAATTAGACTCAATGATAAACTCTCCCTATTAAAACCAAGAGCTGCACACAGTGACAGCTGGCCCCATACTGCAGTGTTAACAACAGCTATGTTGGCTCCTCCACCCTGCAACATGGTTGCTTTTAAAGAAGTGATAGGTGATTTACTACTTTACCAGACTAGAGTATCAATGTCCTACCTGCAGAAGAGCTTGAATAAAGTCACAAGCCAATTTGTCCATTAAATAGTAAAGAAACCATTTGGCTTTTTGGAAAAGCTCCTTTACTTAATTGCTGTTTCAGCAATAGATTAATGAAGCTCTTATGTCTGTGTTAAGTTAAACTCACATCTTTTTTTTTTTATTATTATGCATACTGAGCTAAGATAAATTAAACACTCCCGGTGGTTTCAGTCTTCTCACTTAACTTGGCAAGAATGCAAATATGTATATTTAAAGTCTTTCTGATTTCATTCAACAGATATTTTATGGTATGATTTACACCGGATGTCATTTACAGTGACTATAAGATCGGCCCCTCCCTTCTTCCCAAGCTCCACTTTCTCTCATTTGAATTCAGTATGGTCTCCTTTGATTTTAAAAACCAAAACTACAACATGCTATCCAACAGCTAACAATGGATTTGGCCAGGGTTCAAATTATAATCTGATCTTTGTTGGGGTCTCTGATAACTGACATCTGAGACTGAGATAAATACATACATGGGTGCACTTTTTTTAATTTTAATTTTTATTTTTTTGGGGGTGTGGGGGGTGTGGGGGTATACCGTATAAGAGAGAGAGACCTGACTGTTAATTATTCATTCTAACACTTAAACAAACAGAGCAGCCCACATTCCCACATTATATTGGATACATTGCAACAACAAACAATGTCTTCTTTTTTTTTTTAAACAAATATTAAAGTTTTTGACAGTGCACACCACATATTAAAATGTAAATGCCACATTGTTACCTTTACAAAGACAAAATACACCGCAGTGGTTTGTGTTCAGCAGGCTGTGGTCACTGTCCCGGAACCCATGATGCTGAAGTCCGATGTCCTTTCTTTATCCAAGATTGAATGAATGGGAAATGGTCAAACTTGCTGAGCGGAGGCCCATTTAGGTCCGCAAACAACAGTGCAGTATGGCTCCTGGCACGCAGTCGGTTCCTGATCCTACAGTCAGTGACAGAAAAGCCCCACTCGCACTCTGTGGAGGTCGGAAGAATAGTGTTGCTCGCCACTATGAGCATTTTCAGGTCCTGCTATTCCTTGCCTTGTAATTTCCAATCTCTGAACTCATTTACAGCTTCACTGGTGTCCTCTCCAACAAGTTTAGCAAACTTCCCCACGAGTTCTCTTTTGGCCAGAAGTGCTGATCCATAGGCTTCAAAATGGTTAGCAGCTCACTACTGGGAAGATGCTTTTTTTCAGTGAGAACAACCTCTTTGTACTGGCCGCAAGTTATGCCTTTTTTGACTTTCAATTCTGTTCCCACCTCAATCGTTTGGTGGATGTGTCATGTTTCTGTAATCTCAGGGAGCAACTTTGTACTTCCTGTAACACATCTTTCATTGTTGCCAAATCAGCAAGGAATCAACTGGATGTCAGATGCTTATGTAAACCAGTGTACTTTGCCTTCTCTGCACCAGAACGTGTCCTTCAGCACAGCTTTGACAGTGGTGAAACTGCTGGAAACCCATCTTTATTGTAAATACTTGTCTGATGTTTTGGATCCTCATATTCAATTCCACAGCAGCTTCCTCTAACTCTCTTGCATTTTTTGTGGACTGGTGGTAGAGAGAATATAGTTTTGAGAGGAAAAACTCCAAGTGGTTACAGCTTCGCACCATCTTCAAGGAGTCATTCACTGCTAATTCGAAACGATGTGCAAGACAATGAACTGCCTGAAGATGAGGGAAATTCCATTTTAATCTAGCAATGAGTCCAGTCTGTCTCCCAGTTAAAACGGCTGCCCTTTCTGTTTTTCCGTAGAAACTCTTTGTCTGTTCCCCCTGCCCAGAAGGCTGTTTTTCAGTGCATCACACAGGGACTCTGAATCTGTTCAACGATGTCAAAAAACACGTCCACATCTCCATTCCCAAACACCTGATGCAAAAAATCATGTATGCACATCCATGTGTAGTCCTTACATCTGATGTTATGCTAGTAATGGGAATTAAGTGACTTGAGATTAGAAATAAAATTAATCTCATTAAGAATGGGGTTAAGTTTTGTGTAAGGCAACCTCTCTTTGGCGACAGTATAGGCTGCTCTGAACAAACTATCTGTCTCTTCAAACTTGCTGGAGCTGAAGTCTGCAACTTTCGTTGGAAGCATTTCTTTTTTTTTTAATTCCTACTGTTTCAACAGCTCATGAGCAATGTTGTCATGGTGTGTATAAATCTTTTTGTGCAACTGCCTCTGGACAGGGCTACTCACAGTTCCATTGACCCAGGCATCTGTTAAATGCACTCCAAAAAATATTTGTCTGAAAAGTAAGAGAGTCTTGGCTTCTTTGCAGACAAGACATCCAAGACCATTCTCATTTAGAAATAACCAGGGGTTTCTCTCTCTCTCTCCACGACCTCCAACCTCCAATCGTGTTTCCAATTCAGTGGCAGTCGAAGTCCTTGTCTTGCGTTTCCCTTGCCCACATTTAGCAGCATCAGGTCTGGTAGCAGAGCTGGCATCATCTGTAGCTGACACGCTGGTGCTAGCTGTAACACCAGCGGTTGAACCCTGCTAGATGTGTGGTGGATGCTTCACGTTCAGCGGCATCATGCCGCGTAGCAGAGCGAGCATCATCCACCGGAGCAAGGCTAGTGCCAACAGGTGCATCTTCAGCCAAAGTGTTTTTTCTTCTTGATAAAAGCAAAATTAGCCAGGCTTGCAGACCCCATTGGCACCATTTTTTTTTGTCTGAGGTATGATAGTCTCTTAAATTTTTTTCTGATGTAGGTTGACAGATGATCCTCAAATAGTTCTCAACAATACAGGCACACTGTCACGGCGTGTAATTTTCTAAAGCACACCACAATGGTGAGGCGGTGAAGAAGTGCAGTCATTGTCACTGTCATTCACGGGCGATATTGTAGTTTTGCTGTAAAACATGTTTCTGTCAGCCTTTTTATCCAAATCTTTTTTTACTCTTTACATTGAAGACTGCATTGTTTGTGATTAAAATAATAATAATAATAATAATAATTAATATTATTTTATATATTTTGGATACTTTTATGGGAGCTCAGCTCCCATTGGCTCCCACATAATTTGAACCCAGGGTTTGACTAAATCTGTCAATTACATAATCAAATATAAAAGCAGAATGAAATGGCTTTCTGCAGAGAGATTGGGGGCTACCTCTACTTCCCCAACTGTCTGTTAGCCGAAAACCAGCTTTGCAAGACCCGGGCTGTTGACCTGTAGACGTCAGAATCAGGAGGTCTTGCAATAGCCAGGGAAGGGGAGGGGCATCGGTTTTTTGGGTATTTTTAGTTAGGATAACAGTAGACAATGAATGTTCACGCTGGTGTCGTAAAAATATGTACTCCGAAATTGCAGTGGAAGCACCATAGAGAAAAAGGAAACAAACAAATGACTAGACTTGTAAAGTTCCACTTTAAACTTTAGTTCACTTGCTTGCAAATCAGGATGAGACATGCAATTTCTACACCATACACAGAACATCAGCTGTACACCAAACAGCATGTTCTTCTGTACAGTATATCAGAGATTTATCTTTGGTCTGGTTTTGAGGCATCCTTCGACCTACCTTTCTGTGTCTCATGTGGCTTCCTCCCAACTCTCTCTCTCTCTCTCCTGTCTTCCTGCCGTTGCCCTCCGACTCCCTTTTTTGGCCTTCGTTCGTTTACAATAGAACTTGACAGGGAATCATTAGCTGCATAATGAAAAGCAGCAGACCAGTAATATACACCGTCACTGTCTATTACAGCCTCCTTAGCCCAAAGACCTTGAATGCAAATGAAACTATATTTGCTCAGACATGCTTTTAGGACACGACACAGATGCATGTTGTTGTTTCCTCCATCTTATGCCATAAATGGGTTGATTTATATGCAGCACATAATCAGATGTATCAGTCCCTATTCACATCTCAAGCAAATAAGGAAGTGACATGTCTGGACTATTTAGATGCTCAGTCTGTTTCACTGACATACAAAATAAAAACAAAATTCTAGTCTTTTATCATCTAAATTGCATCATAAAAATGTATGTGATTTATATGAAAGCTCCAATGAAGGCATGCCTTCTACAGGTTTTGAAACCATTTTTTAATCTGGTAGGAGTGTTACTTTGATGGTTTGCTTACTGTTTTCTGTAGCTCTTATTGTCCTTGATGACTAATCAACTAATGAATACTAAAAAGGTAATGGAAAGGTGCAGTAGAAAAAAACCTAATAAAAAATATTACTTTTCCACTCAAAGACTTGCAACAGTGTGGTCCTAAAAAGAAAGGTGTCATGTTTCTTTGAAGGCAATAAACAGATATTGATCAGCAGACACAAACCATAAACCATGTGTAATAGTGACTCTGCAGTTTGTAGCGTAGTAAAATGGAAAAAGTACTAAAATGCTTAAGGATCATGCTAGAATAATAAATTATGTATTTTCACACTGTACCTGTATTAAATTTGAGACTAAGTGCAACATTGTTTATGTTCATTAGCAAATCTGCTCGGTTGCAGAAGTGAACTCTGCCCCATGACTTTATCTGGAGATAAATACAGATGGCACCGAAACAGGAAACTTGAATTTGTCCATCGAACTGCTTCAGTAGTGGAACTTGAATAGCAAGCTTATATAAAACGACATATAAGAACTGGAAATGTAATGTGACAATAAATACAGGCAGGTCGTCTCAGGTCAATTCAAAAGCCCGAAGCTTTGTCCTACATGTCCTGTTCCTGAGCAACGTCTTCAAGGTGCAGGTAGGTGAAATTACTATTATTTGGCAGAAATCAATGTTAAAATAATTATATAAACAAAAATAATACCACAAAATATGTTCTTTGTGATGGCTGAGTACAGAGTCTGTGCTTGAGTGGTGGCCTAATCCTTATTCACAAGTTGTAAAATCTTAAAAAAGTGTTGTGCACTATAAAACATTGCAGTGACTAGTGGAAAGGTTTAAGAGCTTAAGTCAAGGCTGAGCACACGGTATTTTTATTTATTTTTATTTTTTTATTTATTTTTTTTATTTGTTACTTTGAAAAAAAATTGTCTTTTAAAAAAGTGCAACAAGGCTTGAATTTAGCAACAACATTCTTAAAAAATAAAAATGCAGTTCTCCTCTTAGAGAACATGCTGGTTCGCCTGGTAGCCAACTTTGCAGCTCCTCAACCCACAATATTTCCAGTCCCTCCTGCGGAGTGTTTGTTTTTTTCTTCTTCTTGCCAACTGTGGTCTGAATGGAACTAGAAGACAAATGTATTCATTTTATTTTGTTGCAGGGCACTAAGTGGGTTCAAAGTAGACATTTTGGGAGAATACTTTTGAGTGGCCCATTTGTTCTTACACCAATCTGGTATTAACATTCACCCTGAGTGAACAGTATGAATGCTGTGGATGCATCTCCTTTGACCACTTGTGATCAGAGCTCACTTCCCCTGTGCCATATGCAAATGCAATTTATGTTTTCAGTATAAATTTTTGTGTTTACAATTTTGTGTTTGTATGTGTAAGGGTGTTTGTCTTCATAGGCAACAGGTAGAGCAAAGTAGAGAGGAGGAGGATAAAGGAGAAGCTTGTGTTGTCCTTTAACGTAAGGTTACTTACCCAAACTGCATCCAGGAAACTTAATTAGGGCAGTGCAGTGAAGGAAACAGCAGCTGCAGTTATGCAAGCGAACAGCTTTTCAGGGAGCACACTTTTTCAGTATTCCAAGAGTGATCCTGGAGAGGCCAAAATGTGATTGTGAGTAAAGTATGATTGCGAAGTTTGACTGAAACTTCTGAAACTTTTTATGAGCCCTTCTTGGTGTTGGCAGCCACACTGCTGCTGTATAAACCTGCCTTGCTTTACTCACACTGGTCCTGATTGACAAAAGTAATGATGATTATAACAATAATACTTATCTACAGCTACATATTCAAGCCTTAAAAATATGTATTTTAGGATGAGGATTATTTTTTGTTGCCAGACTATAGGTGACATAATTACATTACAAGCGGTTGGCATTAATTCAGGGCAGAATAATGCATGCGGGCGGCAGTGGAGCGCTGCACTGGGCTGCTGGAGGGAGTGTCTGTGAGCAGCAGGGAGAACGTTGATGTAAACACCTGAAAAAGGTGTGTGACACAGCAAGATGCTGTACAACATTTTAACAAGAAATAAAGGGCAGCCAAATTATCTGCACCAGTTACTACGCAAGATTGACTAAGGAGGCTTAGTCTTTTGCATCGTCCTCGCCTGCTCAAGTGTAAAATGTGTCACTCTATATCTCTTTATATTGCGCTTCATTTGTATTTAAAGCTCAGAAACTACATCTTTAAAGTATTTGCAGGACTTAATTTGGCTAGTTTCTTTTTTTGTGTGAAGAAGGTATATAGAGGTGTAGGAACTGATACATTTTCACAGCTGACAAAAGCTGTACATTAAAACAGTAATAGAGACATCAGCGTTGTGGACCACACATTCCCATAGGCACACAGACTACTGCATGTGTGAGCACACATACTCACAAACACACTGAGATACACACTGACCTGATGAAGCTGTTCTCTACAAAAGGAAGATTGGAAACCTATTAGCTGAAATGTGATCCTAGTGTCTCCGTCGACACTGCAATCTTTTCGTCTGGCTCTAGACTCCCTCCTGTTTTTCAATGCACACAGATGTAACCAACACACATCCTCATAGACTTGCACTAACAAAATTTTTATTTGTGTCTGTGTGGCTGTGCTGTAATTGAGGAGCAGAAGGGTTCAGGGGAAAGCAAGACTGAAAAGGTTAGAGTGAGAGATGCTGAGAACATGCTGTAAGTACCAAAGAGATATCTATGTGATTTGGGAATCTCACTCATTCTTTGAAAAATTATGGCTGACAATAAACTCGGATGTTATGTGAAAACCAACAGAAACTACATGATCAGTGATCACGGTTGTTCTTAGCCAGCCACTCTGTTGGGGAGTTTTCATAAAGAAAAAATGACAATTAATTGTTTATCCTGGGAGGAAAATGCCTACCATATAGTAAGGTCAGTGTGTAATAACAACGAGAAGAAAAATGCCTTGAAAAATCAAGCATGTTCTTATATATGAAATGTAACGTCATTTGACATGATCATGTCATGAAGTTCTTTTAGTTAAACATTGAGTAAAACATGATGAATTCAAATGGATTTTTTTTTATTGCTTTGTTGAAATAACAGTGTAAAAGTGTAATTCATATATGTATAATGAGACCATAAATAAGTGATATATAAGAAACCGAAACATTAGTGACCTACTGTGAATGCAGCCTACATGCTATTGGTTGCCATCAATTTGTTCCACAGCAACTGAAAATAAACCGCCATGGTTGAGAGTTTATAAAGAAGAACTGATTGTCATTAATGATGCGTCTGAAATACTCAGTGCTGCTGATAACGCAGAAGACGTGCGTATGCATGTGTGCCTGTGTGTGTGTGTTCATCATGGGGCTAGTAGTTGCTTCCTCCTAATGCAATGACAACTTTTCATTCGTCATTGCGACAGGGCCCACACACCAATAAAGCACACAGATGCACAGACATGCAAGTTACAACCTCCTGTGTGACTGTCACATTAGCTTGAACTTACTCCCACTGTGTCGTACGGAATGCTTTTCGGGTTCAGACAAAAAATATGGGATGCATGATGGGCTTGGGGAATATTCTCTCAGGCTTGGACCAGTTCGGACAGAAAAAGCGAAGCCCTCTAACATCTAACGTTTAATCTATATGAACAAACCCTATTCATCTTACACCTGTCCTGTACAGACAGAAGCAGTAGAAGTAGCTGCGTTTGTGATGTCTATTCATTCATAGATTTTCCCAGTAGCCCAGTGCTTTTCAACGACAAAAGAGAGCAGTTCATTTTTTTCCCCTCCTAATAATCAAATGCTCATCTACTCCATTTTCTACATAAATGTGTGATTTCGACTCATGGTGAAGTAGCCAAACAGCAATATTTATATTCAACTATCTTTCTTCAAGCCTCATGTGTTTTTTTACAGTTTATGTTTAATTGGAGAAATTAGGATAATGCATGTCGTATGTGTAGTCATGGCATCCACTCTCAAGGCTTTTCTGATTACAGCGCTTTTAAATATTTAACTGAATTAAGCTGCATTTAGCTCAAGTAGTAATCAGGAGAATTACTCCAATCTGTTGCTAACATGTTTAAACCTTGTGCTTCTTTGCGTTACTGTCAAAGTGGACACATTTCAGAATGAAGACCAACCAGTTTCCCAGTGCTGGAAAGATCTTGTTATGGTAACAAAAGTAATTATTTAATTAATTTTAGGAAAACCATGTAAACAGATTCACAACTCATCTTCTCCATATTCTTCTTCTTGTTTGTGGGTTTATGCATTTGTTTTGGTGTGGACATTGTGTGTGTTCATCTGCATTGTAAACTTCCACTCATCTGTTTGGGGGGAGGGAGGGTTAATGCCTTATGCTGTCAACCAGAAACATGTGAAGTGCCATGTGACATCTCATAAAAACATGTGGTCTAAATAATGAAAACAAGATTGCACCTACAGGCTGCATCAACTCACTCCACTACTGTAGAATGGAGCACAGTGTCATCACAGGACCACTGCTGGTACTAGCACTGCTGACATCTGCAACTGTTTCTGTTTCTATGATTTTTAACAGCTCTCTTGATGAAAAAGTTACTTATTGTTGGAGTTTAATACGTTTTCTTCCTTTAAAAATAGTTGACTAGATACAATTTCATTTAGATTGATAAGGAAATTAGTCTCTTGGAAGGACCCTATGTTACATCCCAGCTCGTTAAGGGGTAGTTAGGGAAGCAACATAAAAAGTAAATTTGTTTAAAAAAAAAAATGTGTACGTTTATTTTACAAAGGAGTGATTAAAAATAAGGGTACAATAATACAGTGACATACAACGAACATGGGCAGAGGATGCTGTCCAAACAAAACAAAAAGCAAAACAAAAAGACTCCTCAAAAGGAAGAGTTAAACAGCAGTGCCAGTCAAACAAACAAGGGTCAAATCCAACCGAAGGTAACTCTACTCTTTGGTTTTGTGAAGGCAAAGAACAAAATGCAAGGGTGGAACCGTATCACTATACCTAGTGGTTTCCTAACAGTGGAAAATCTCTAGGGTGTGAGTGCGAAGTCAGTGCCCAACGTTTTTAACATTAACGACAGAAAATGCCACTCACCATCTCGTGAGGCACCCTGCGTGGGCTGGGAGCCGTTGACACTTTCCGTCTGGGGAGGAACGCCAGGATGTTCAGTGGCCTCGCCAATCCCTGTCCAGTTCACCTGCAACTCCGCCCACTCAGTCCAGTGGCAGGCGAGGAACCAAACAGACTAATTTTGCATATCTAAGTATTATACGGACACCAGCCCCTAGTGGCCAGCGGCCATAACACCCTAGTTTCTATTTCTTTAACAATTATACATTTTAATCTTTTCGACAAACAGTATAGCTTTGTCTTTCATAAACATTAATTCACCTACCAATTGTTTCATTCTGCTCACATTACATGTATTGCACTGTTGTGTTCATCTACTTGAGTATATGTCTGGTTAATTTGTGTTTCCTGCATGTACTGTGTGTTTTTCTGTAATCTACAGTGTGTGTTTTGCATGTCGTCTTGTGCATAAGCCAACAATCCCTCCTGAACATTTTTTTTTTTTTCAATTAAAACAGACTTATAACCCCAAGACTACTTTGCCCTAGTTGACAACACACAACCACACACAGGTTTGTGCAGGTATTCTTTTTAGGACACTGCACTGACTTCCATTCATTTAAGCAGCTGAAAGACATAACGCTACAGTACACACTCACAGACACACAGTTTGTCATGGTGGATGATGCATCATGTTTATGCCCTTGCATTAGTGTATGTGTGCACTTTTGTGTATCTCTTTGTGTTGATGCGGTTGTGGAATTTTGAGGATCTGTCCCCAGTTTGGTGAATTATCTTCAGTGATGTCACAGGAGCCATTTGGTTGGGTTTGAAGGCAACAAGTTTTATTGTGAACAATCTGGCATTGTGGAGACAAAAGTGTTTACCAAACCTCTGTTTCTCCACATCTATGCTTGAAGCTGAGAGTTGCTACAAGACAAAACCAATCAGTTCCTAACTATATTGCTTCATTTTGGTGAAGGTGCTGTTTAACAAAAAATAAGACAAAAAATAAAATATATCTATAAATAGAGAGAGAGAGAGAGAGAGAGAGAGAGAGAGATTGGTCAACTTGGAAGAAGTGCCAAACAAAATCCACAACATTATGTATTTTCTGCCAAACTATCTGGTAACGCTCTCAACTCTAATAATATGGAACTGCACAGCTCTGGGGATTTCAGATTTCATTCTCTCTTTCTGTGTATTAACTTGAAATAATCAGACGATTTTCTGTCCAAGTGACTGTAAAAAACTGCTTATTTCTCAGTCTCCTGAGTCTCCTCATTGCTCTCTCTGTCTGTCTGTGTAATTGGGAGCACTGGGAGCAGCTGCTATTAATTTTATTAATGTTAACTTATTATTCTATTGAAAAACAGAACTGGTCCTGGATTATGTGAATTGGTTAGAATGAAAACAATCAGTGATAAGAGAAGCATATGTTTCTATTTGCCAGTGCTGTAGAAGTCAGTGTGTGTGGCTGTCTGTACAAAGGCCTCACAGACAAAGCTATAATCCGTCACCACAGATATGAGAACCTTTAATTGGCACTTTAAATTGACAAATTTTAAACTAAGCTGCTAATCTTAAAACCATGGGATAATCTCTGACTGCCTGATAATCCAATATTGGGATTAACACTTCATGCCAATTTGTGTGGAGGCCCAGGTCATAGTAAACTGATAAAGATGGTGTGTGCGTGTGTGTGTGACTGATGTTTTAGACAAGGTGAGTATATGTGCATATGAATAGGTCAGTCTTTCAGTGTGTGTGCGTGTGTGTGTGTAGGTGGGTGGGGGGCAAGGTGACTGTCTGGGGGTTAATAACTAGTGGCCCACAGAGAAGACCATCATGGTGTACTTAAAACCCGCACACACACACACGCACTCACACTCAGGTGTCTTTATTTTCATTCAGAGACAATCCTTGATATTAAAGAGTTTTGTTCAATTAACCTTTTTTTAGGTTAATCATTAATGAAATTAATCAATACATTTTAAAGAGGACATTAAATATTATTTAATTTATCTAAGTAATCTTGATTTTTGGTTCAAAAAGACCATTCTATGTGACCTTTAAAGACTTTTCTGACATTTTCACCTGCAAGAAAATGTGTTACGAAGTGCCTTGCCGAATTTGAGTGATTACAAAAGTAAAATATAATGTAAGATTAGATTTAGTATTATTTTTGAACTTATAAACATTTGGACAGACACAAGTGTAGGACAAAGTTAACTAATGGACCATTTTTTCCACGTGAGAAAAATGAGCTACATGATATATAATATAAGGTGAACAAATATGTCAAATGTGCATGTGTCTTCAGAGAGCAGTGCTGTGTACAATTAAATGCATACAAGTGCACCATACACAGTCATAGTAATTAGATTCTTGCCTTAGTACAGGCTTTTTGTCTGGGACCTCAGAGTCCATTTAACAGTGGAAATAGCTGCAGGTCAGGAAGCTTAAATACTGGCATGTGTATGTGTTTGTGTGGGTCTGTGCCACTGTGCACATCAGTGTGTGAGAGCAGTAGCTTTGGAAGCTTTTGCCTCCCAGTCTAATTGAGTTTTCAAGGAGTTCTTATCCTTTAAGAGAACAGTGCAGTGAGTACATGTGGAAGGTCAGAAGGTGACCTGCATCTATATGCCTTATAGTTTCGGTGTATCTGTATATAGAAATCAGAATTTTTTTTAAAACTGCACTCTTTTAGTTTTTCTTTTAAGTGATTTATGTCTTCTCCAAATAATAATTACCACATGGTAACTGCAGCATAATAACAAAAATGAGTGCGAGATACAAAAATGTTGTGTATTAAAGATGTCACCATTACCAAATAGTCTAATCATTTATGTGACCGTCTTCTTTCCTCCCTTCTTTTTATCAGTGGTTCATAGTTAGTAAAATAGAACAACTGCAACGCTTTGCTCTGTGGTCCAGGTGAGCAGTAGTGTATGAGAGCCAACATTAGCAACTCTGGCATCCTGCTGTTAAAGCTGTAGTGTGTAACTTCTAAATATAAATGACTGTCAGTTCATTCAAACTGTTGTTAAATGAGCTTATCAGATCCAAATGACTCTCATTGGGTTTCTCAGCATAGCAGGGTTTAGATTCCAGTGAAAACTGATGAAGACAAGCTGGAAGCACAGAAGTTGAATAGCGCTAGTAAAGAAAGACTAGGGCTTAAAATGGCAAGACGTTTTTACACTTTGGCTTGAAACAGCAAGCACTGCTAATAAAACACAAACTGAGTGTTCCATAAACCACTGCCTGAATACATGCACCAATTACAGCTGCTGTTCCTGGACCTTACAGCTCCAATTTTCCTTGATGCACTGGATGCATTTTGGAAGAGGAACACTAGAACATATAACTTAATGAAGCGCTGTAGAAACAAAAAACTAAAAAAACACATTCACATTTTCAAACCTGCCACAGTAAATGTGTTGCAAATCATTTTTGCCTTTTCTTAAGGATGGATAACATTGCCAATTTACTGTATATATAAATATACACGCACACACAATCTATGAGAAACACATCTATGCAATCCTTGTCTACACATATAAATATACAAATACACACTATATACACTCACAATACAACAACACATTTTGACAACCCTCACACATCTCAGTGCAGACTATATACACTGACAAATATGACCAGGCACATGCAACCTGAGCTTAATTCAAAAATCTCTCCACAAAAATGTGCAAAATTACTTCATAATTAGACCCATAGATGGTGCTCTAAACTCTCATCAGGTTGCCCTATGAGAACTTCCACTGCCTGGTCAAGTAATGTTCATTTTGTTTGCTGAATGGAGGACAATGGAGCAAAAGTATCCTGAGAGAGATATACTATATGTAGTTTACATTTAATACTGGATATTTTCTCTAGTTTAGTTTATTTCCTTTAATATCAGAGTTTGCCCTCATTTATCCCCACATTTATCTGATAGTTTAATCTGGTTTTGTCTCCAGAGTGCTGTTTTACACAAGAACTGCAGAATGGTTTTGACATCTTACATAATGTTTAAGTACTGTATACTTACTTGTGCACGCACACACACACACACAAAAGAAACAAAAGAAAAATTATAGAGTCTAGTGTTCAGTGTGTGAGAGAGAAAATGTTTTTTGCAGGATGTTTGTTCTGAATGTTACTCTGTTTGTATGACCTGGCCACAGGCTGCAGCACTGGAGACAAAGTCTGTGCCTCCATGTGTCTACTAGAAAGGTCATTGACTACACACACTTTTACAGCCAGACTCCACTTCACCTGTTTTCTGCCCCTCTTCACAGTGACTGATATTTAACTCCATTTACTCCCACTGATGACATCAGCTGCTTACTGTAAAAAAAAAAGCAAATTCAAGTCAGAGATGAAATATAAATGTTGCTTTAAAAGCAAGTTGAGACTTTCTACTGTTACATTATCTGTTATTACTTTGTATTTTGTTGTGATTTGTCAAAATGTGGTATATTGCACCAGCAGAGGCAGAGTAGAAATGGTTATATACACTATCAGATGTAAATGTTGTGTGAGAATGGACATATATTTACACACATGATAGAAAACAAATGATCCGTTAAATCAGTGTTAAATGTGTCAAAGCTCAGTGTCAAAGCTAAATGTGTAAGAATAAGGTCAATAGGAACTGGACCACTGTGCTTGGTACGGCGAAGGACGGATACCAAAAACTGGGACAGTAATGTTTGGCAATTTGACAATGCAAAAAACTGCTGATGTACTAAACTGAACCAAAATGCACCTCTCACTGAAAATGGGGCTTTAGTGATACTGGTCAGTAGCATATTGTATAACAACTAGATCAGAAGCAGGCACATTTCTTCAGAAATGTTCTAGTTGTCATTGTCATACCACTTTCAAGAACATTTCCATTTCTATCAACTACAGGCTGATATCAGCAAATATTCAGTATTAGGTATAAAACATCATCATTTGGTATTAATATAGTGTCTGCAAAGAGGTCTCAGGGAAATTAAGTGTATTGGTTTCTGATACCAAACAGTAAACCTTTATAATTACTAATGTCAATGACACAATGTTACATAACAATACTTAATGGAGTACCTCTGGCATGCTAAGCAGGTGATACATCGTTCTGTGTGTAGTGATAGTGCTAAAGTAAAGAAATAGCTCTTTGACATTGTTGTCATCTTTTAAAAGAGAAGAAGGCAGTGCTGACACTTCATTACCGTTATTTCAATGTGTACCTTTGTGTTATTCTACTTAATTCAAAAATCTTAATCCTAATTCAAAACCCAATTTGCTCTGTGTAAAACAAACACAGAAGCACACATTCATGCTTGAATCATAGTAATTAGCCATTGTCTACACTCTTGTTAGATATTGATATCGATAGCATTCAGTTAAAATGTGATTAATTAGGCTGCCATGGCAACACAAAGGGATGGTCAGCAATTCATTATGCCATCTATATAAACACACATGCATGTAACTGGACTAATAGATCTTGCTCAGTATTCAAATATCACACACACTCACATGCATACATGATACTGAAGCCGCTTGCTCTGCTAATAAAATACAAATCTCCCTAACCCGCTGCCTGACTACATGCCTGCATGCGCCAGTTATAGCTGCTGCTGTTCCTGCACCTGGCAGCTCCATGTTTCCTAGATGTAGTCAGGATGAAATTAGTTTGTACTCTTTTTTCAGAGTACAAACTGTAACAGCAGAAAAAATGCAAACTCCATTCAGCAAGAAGTGACAGTACGTAATAATATATAAATATATTCTATAATATAATGTATAACATTTGCCAAATGATAAAGTCATATAAGAAGTATAAGATAAGAATTTCATGTAGCACCTCCACACACATTCACAAATTACCCACTAAAACTATATTTATAGTGGGTAATTTGCTCAGTATGACTTGAGGAAATACAACAAAGCATCACAGTGTGAACTGTGATGAAGAATACATTGTTTTGTAATATGATAAATGAAAACAAAAACATGAAGAAGTAAAAACTGCAAATTGATAGACACTTTTACTTTTCCACTTTGTGTCAGACATGTAACAAAATACAGCAACATCATTTGAAAACATCTGAGTCAATATCATCTATCACAACTATCTCTGAAAATGAGAAGGAAGAAGCATACAGTATGCTTATTAGCTTCTACCCACCTTTTCACACTCAGTAATGTATTTTGCCAATATAAATCTCCTTTTAAGAAAGTGTACATTATCCTAATTTATATCTTACTGCAAGATTATTTTATATATACATATATATATATATATGTATTATTAGACCACCTGTCATAAATAAATAAATAAATCTTTCAAAAACAAACTGAATTCACCTTTTTATACCCAAATTAGACCCCATTGTCAACCACTAAAACTAATTTGGGAATGCAAGTAAATAATTATAATTTGACATCTTAATCAAGAAATAATAATGTGCTTTACTATTTCTTTGCAGGTATTTGTAAAACTGTAATTATTTTTTAAAAAAGGATAAAAATAATAATTATATTTTAGCATTAAAAACATAATTTTGGTTTAAGAGCTTCTACATACTGAGGTATTAAGTTTTACAGAAACCATAGAAAATGATTTTGATAATTACCAATGCTGTTAATTTAGGGCAGTTGTGGCTTTGGGTCTTGGTCTATTTAATTTGTTAAGCACTGTACATATACATATTCTTATTATGATACATACTGTTGATCTATACATTGTACAATCCCCAATCTATCAAAACAAACACTAGACAATGCACAATAACTGAACATGCAAATACAGATATAATAATAATAATAATAATAATAATAATAATAATAATAATAATAATACATCAATCAACAACTTTCTTCACCCTGGTATTTCATTAAAATAATTTCTTTTTAAATTGGATCATGGTTGGACATTGATTTATCAACCAGCTAATGTGATTCTACTTCCACACCTTTAACTGTAATAAACATGCTGTTTATGGTTCACAGACACATGGCTTTTAATATTGAGTGTTCCCTTTTTAATTATAATGCCCCTCCCTCACAAAGAACAACCTCTGAATACCTCTGTTACTCACCTTCTATAATAGTTGTGTGGTTTGGGATTCAACCCATGGGATTTTAAGAACAGTGAGTTTGTATGAATGTGGTAGCCTATGTTGTGAACTGTTCTGATGACCCTTTTTTTGGAGTACACATAATGTTGCAGTGAGCTTTTATAGGTGTTTCCTTAGAGCTCTGCATAGTAACAAATATGATCAAATCAGTGCACACTAGAAAGTATGCAGTGACTTGTAATCCAGATTACTTTGCTTTACCCAGGTCTGAAATGCTTCTTGCTTGTGCTTAATTGTTAAATCTAGAAATTGAATTTAATCTTAAAATAATCTAATTTTATATACCCTTTCCAAATTCACTCCATCTTTTGTGACTTGAGATTATTTATTACAGTTCCTAAGCACCATAATAATTTATTTAAATTGACCATAATAGATGATTTAAGTTCAATGGCAAGTACTCACTCACTCACTCACTCACTCACTCACTCACTCATTTTCTACCACTTTATCCACTGAGGGTTGCGGGGGTGCTGGTGCCTAATCCCAGCTGACATAGGGTGAGGGGCGGGGTACACCCTGGACAGGTCACAGTCCATCACAAGGCCACATAGAGACAGACAACCACTCTCACATTCACACCTACAGAGTGTCCATTTGGTCTAATCCCCAAAACTGCATGTTTTTGGACTGTGGGAGGAAACTGAAGAACCCAGTGAAAGCCAACATGCACATGGGGAGAACATGCAAACTCCATGCAGAAAGGCCCTTGACAGGTCATGATGTTGACCTGTTTGACTTAAATCCATATTGACTGCTGTTGAGTAGTTTATGCTTTTCAAGGAATTTGGTTAATCTATTAATAAATATTTTCCCAGTATTTTGGAGAATAGAGAATTGAAGTATGGAAACTAGCCGGTAATTTGTGAAGAGGTGTTTGCCTCTGGTTTTGTACAGTGGTTTGACCTTTGCACTGTTCATGTAGTGTACCAGTTTGGAAAGACAAATTACAGATGCATGTTCAAGATGCACATGATGCCCGTTCTTCCTTTCTGTCATCACAGCACCATGATCACACATTACAATGCACATTAGTGTGGTTTCTCTCAGCATGCTGTCAGTCTAATCATAATGTCTTTGTAATTTCTTGACTGAATGCATCAGAATCATTTCAAGTTTTAGGCATTAGTGAGTGCGAGTGCATATACTCTGTATGGATTATTTATAGGGCATGAAACACTCAGGATTATTACCTAGGTTATGTGTTAATATACAGTACAGTAAAGGCTAGGAGGATTTTTCTTCTCCTCTAAATGAAGGATTTTCTTGACAGAACCAAACCCCATTATTTACCTCCAGTTTGGCAAATATGGCTTCTTTCACTCCTCTATCAAACGATCTGTCCTCCCTGGCCAAAATCTGAACATTGCTGTCCTGGAAATGTACAAATCGTTGCAGTCCTCACTGCGCTGCACAGCATACACCAAGTTGGTTTTCTTGTGGTGGGGTGTTTTGTCTTTGGGTTGAACCAGTTTCTGAGGGTGTTATTCGGTTTGAATTGGATCGGAATGTTGTGTGTGTTGAAAATCCTCTTAAGTTTTTCGGACACCCCGGCAACGTAGGGGATAACAGCATTCTTACGGGAGAGCTCCTTCTTCTCTTTTGTTGTGTTTCTTTTTTTTTGGTTTTTGTGAAGGCCCAGTTGGGGTAGCCACACATCTTGAGTGCATCCCTGATGTGTTCCTGTTCCTTCACCCTGCCTACTGTCCTGGTGGGAACCCTCTGTGCCTGGTGGTGAAGGGTCCGAATTACTCCTAACTTGTGTTGTAATGGATGGTGTGAGTCACAAAGGAGGTATTGGTCAGTATGAGTGGGTTTGCTGTAGACCTCCACATTTAGGCTTCTGTCTGTTTCAATGTGGACTGAACAGTCTACAGTAGGAAGGGTGAAAAAGTTTGCCTTTGCATCTTCACGGGGGAATTTGATGTTGTGATCCATGCTGTTGATGTGCTCAGTGAAGGGCTCAACCTCCTGTTTCTTGATCTTAACTCACGTGTCGTCTACGTATCTGAACCAAAGGCTCGGAGGGGATCCTTGAAAGTGTTCAGAGCTTTCCTCTCTACTTCTTCCATGTATAGGTTGGTCACTATGGGCGACACAGGTGAGCCCACGGTACAAACATGTTTCTGCCTATAGTAACATTCCTTATATTGGAAGTAGGTGGTGTTGAGACAGAGGTCCAGCAGTGAACATAACTGTTCCGGAGAAAGGTTAGTCCGCTCGTGTAAGATGTGGTCTTGTACAAGTCTCCTCCTTACAGTTTCCACAGCTTCTGTGGTGGGAATGCAAGTGAAGAGGGAGGTGACATCATAGGATACCAGGGTTTCATCTGCCTCTAGTCACAATTCCTTGAACTTTTTGGCAAAATCCTGTGAGTTCCTGATGTGGTGCGCCATATTACCTACCAGGGGTGCCAGGATGGACGCAAGGTGTTTTGCGATGTTGTAAGTGACGGAGTTGATGCTGCTCACAATGGGTCTGAGTGGGGCTCCTTCTTTGTAGATCTTGGGAATCAATCCCATGCATCTTGGTAGATGCATGGGATTGATTCCCCACGGTACAGTCGACGATAAAGTGGTACATTGATAACCTTGTCTTTCTCGAGTTGTAGTAGATAGTCAATGACCCTCTTCTTGTATTTGCTGGTGGGGTTCCATTTCAGAGTCTCGTAGGTGACTGAGTCACTCAGGAGGCTGACCATCTTGGTTTGGTAGTCCGTTGTGTTTAGTAATACTGTGCACCTCCCTTTGTCTGCTGGCAGAATGGTGATGTCCTGGTCCTTCTGCAGAGATGTCAGGGCCTTCCTTTGTTGAGGGGTGAGGTTGGAAGGTGGTGCTTTGGCACTGGTGAGGTTCTGCTTTTGTGTTGGGTAGTTTGTTCTTCCAAATGGCTGATTCAGTTGTAATCACAATATTTTTTTCAGTCTCAGAACTATAACGAGTGGGTTTCTTCCAAAGTTAGTCTCTTGGTATGAATTTTTCTTGGCTTGATTTTCCATAAGACCAGTAAGAGGAGGAGTGACATACCTTATTTTAGGAATGTGTCCTTTAGCATTAATTACCAGAGGCTTCTATTCTTTTAATTTGCATCTCCAGAAATCAAAACCATTATTCTACAGTCATATGTTATAAGATAATAGATTTTTTAAATGTAAGGTCAGCAATTTTCTAACTTTTCTACCATGCACAAGTCATAGGGAGGTGGAGGACTAAGGGTTAACTGTGGTTTGTGTGGTCTGTGCACAAATATGACACAGGATTCTTTCAGACAGCAAAATAATGTTGGTTTTATATTGGTGAAATAAAACAAAAATCATGATTTAGCTAATTTGTGAGGAAAACAATGGTCTAGATGATCTGATTGATGAACACTAATTGTGGTGAGTCTCTCATTTGACTCGTAGCCAGACAGACCGTGTAATTTTCTCTCCCATGTTTTCTCAGTCTGTGGCAAAGAGACCAAAACACATTACTCTTATTATTCCTCAAAATATCAGTTTAATTTTAGCTGGATATTTGTAATTTATTGTTTGTTTTTACTGTATGTGCTGTGCCATAGCTGTATTTTATAGGCCTTACTCATTTATGACACTGATGAAATTATAGGTCAGGTTAGATTACATTTCAAACTGCTGCAAATTTAAAGGACACAAACATCATTTTGAGACATATCTGCTCATCATTTCACACAGATTTCTGCCCTGCTTTTGCATCTATACTCACCTACACAAACATCTCAATGTAGATCTCTGTATGAAGAGGAAACTGCATCGCACACCATTGTGGCCTGATTGTATAATTGGTTATAGATGGTTTTCATTTAAAAGGCAATATCCACAGAATTTGTACTGTAAATTCCACTCTCTGTGTAAACATCAATGCAATTAACCCTGGTCTGTGTTTGATTTGAAAAATGATTGCTCCATTAAGGAGATGTTTGGAGTTAAGGTATAGTGTGTTCTAGCACATGTGCACATTGCCTGACTTTCTTTGTCTATCCTTTTTGTTCTTTAAAAGTCATTCCTTAAATAAATTTTCACACTGTCACAACCATCTTTTTTTTACAGTTTCCAATTTCACTCTCAGTGGCTCTCTACATTAGTGTAACATCAACACACAGTTTTGGCTGTAAAAAAAAAAAAAAAAAAAAAAGAATAGCAGTCATGTACAGGTGCACCTTTAATGGATTTTAAAGCTTTTTTTTTACCCTTTATGATTTCATTTTCAAGCAACAGAGGCATCGGAGCGCAGCGAGATTTCTTGTTGCTGTAAAATGAAATGTCATACTGCGACATCAAAAGAGGCTTTGGACATTGAAACCATCTACACAACTTCAGGGCGGTTCAGGAAACTGAGTGAAATACAATGAGCTGTGTAACCGAGTCAAGTATCAGAAGTCATTAAAATAGTAATCTTGTTCCATGTCGAAAAGCGGAGTGCACTGATACACGCAGAGATTTGGAAACAAAAGAACAAAGACATGAGATCGTGTGTGAAGCGTGGAAAACAAAATATGCAGTACACATTCGAACCCCAAACACATCATGGCTCACATGTGCACATCCCTACTCCTGGTTCCACTAGTCAAAAAACACCTGCTAACATCTGGCTATTGCCCACAGTATAATTCAGTCAAATGACTCTGGGATAGAGTCCTCTCCTTCACCAACTGATTCAAGAGTCAACAAAGACCAGTTTGACCAACTTCTTTGGCTCCAGTATTAAATGACGCATTGAAAGTGCTTGCTGCATTCCAAAAATGTGAGATACTTTCATCCCAGTGTGATGCAGGCGCGCCCAGAAATGAACACTATGGTGTTTGTTGCACGTCTTACACGCAGCACCTTAGAAAATAATGTATTGGTGTGCGCAAAAGATGCCAAGTCATATTTTTGACTGAAGTTAAAGACATGAGTGTTACCCCTGCAACATTTAAACTGAGTTAAAAAAAAAAAAAACAAGGTGTGAAAGACACACAGGTGATAAAGCATGGCAGTGTTTCAAAACGCAGCCTCCAGCGATGACAAGTCAGGTATCACAAAAAATATGAATTGATCTTCACCACCACCACCAACAATAACAACAAAAAAAACTCAGAGACCCGTGACTATTTCTCCTGCTGAGACATAGAGATAAAAGTTGATGAGTAAATGGAAAGCAGGGGAGGATCAGAGAGAGAGAGTGGCAGGGAGGGAAAGAGTGAAAAGTGTGAAAGCACTGATTGAGGGGAAACAAATGGAAGGAAAGGGAGAAAGAGAGAAAGCCTTTGGTGCAAAGTTGTGCAATCAACACAAACTCACATCCTAGTCCATTTAAACATGCATATCTTGCAAAGCCTGAGGCCATTATGACACCTGGTGAGGTGAGATTGTGGCATATAAATCATGGGCAGAGAAATGAGATGGAAATATTAAGGTTGTGCTTGTCTCTTCCTCACAAGTTTTAGAGACAGAGAGAGAGAGAGTAAGCGAGATAAGGACAGAGAGAGATTAGGACAGACAATACAAGTCAAAAGAGTTGAGATGTAGTTATACATTTTGAGGTAACCATGTGGGACACAAGCTTGGGCATCAGATTTCTATGAACTAATACAGTGTTTGTTTTTTTTGTGGTGACCTCCTGATGTCAGCTCATTGTGGTAAGTTGTGTTAAGTTTTATGTCAAGCTTTAAAGATGTCTCTTTTACATTCAGTCCATCATAAAATGGCTTCACACAATGCTAATTTGACTCTCTCTGTGTTTCTCAATGTACAGTACTAGGCGACACAAGTGTTTAGATCTTGTGTCACCTGGCGACATCGCCGCGCTGCACATAGGAAGTGATTCAGGTTGGACTGAAAATAAGGAACCGCCCACACAAAGTTTCAGAAGTGATTTCTTCGGCTCAAAAAACAAAGCAAAAAAAAAACAAAACAAAAAAAAAACGTGGCTGTTCAGCAGTTTATAAATTAATCTTGATTCTGTCTGCCCCTGTGCTCCCTCAGTCATTTCTAATAGTAGTGCTTGAAAGAGCCCATTTTCACAAAATGAATGCAGCATAAAAATAATTTTCAATAATTTCTGTTCACACAGACCAACCAGAGGCAGAATAATAACACTGACAACAACAAAAATCACCAACAATCACACACTGCAGCTTCTAAAAATAAGTCACCTTAGTGATTTTTAGGCAAAATGAAAAATGTTCACTTCAATAAGATCACTTGGTGTCATAGGGTGTTTACTTTTGGCCCCGTAGAGTACAAGCAATAGATAAAACTAAATGTCAGTTTAGAAATGTCAGTTTAGATAAAGTCATGTGGGTCAGGAACCAATCTGTGGGTGTGGTTGTGCTCCTGGGGGTGCAGCATTAAAGGATCTTTTTCGTTTGTTTCCTGACTCCTGGTCATCTTTACTATACCAAGACAAATGTAGCACAAAGCAGACACAGTTTCACTAAAGGACAACCTCAGCAAACACCATAATTCAACAATGAATTTCCTTTTATTTGATTGTCATTGCAATGGAAAACATTCATAAGGGCAGCCTCACCACCCACTACGTCAGTTTAGCTTGTGTATTCCCGAGGCTAAATGAGACTGTCAAACTGGAAGCAGATTGTGGCCACATATTGTTGGAGTTAAGAGGCCAACAGACATGGATGACAAGGGAGGTGATACGTAGCAGCAAGTGAGGAGGAGAAATCACAGCCAGAGGGGCTGAAAAAGCAATATTTCAGTGAGCATTTTACATTTGAAGCAGTTCTGCTTTCAGCACTCACTTAAATAAGTTCACATTGTCACCAGTGTTGTTCCCTGACTACAGAAAAAGATTCATTTCAGTGTTTTTTTGAGTGGTGACCCATCTCACTATTATATGTACTGTGTATTGTATATGTACGGTGCTTTTTAATTCCCCATAGTTCTATATCTTATATTTTATTGAATGCTATTAATCATTGCAAATGTTTTTTGTTTTTTTTCAGATTTCAGCTCATTTCATAATTAACCTCAACATACATTTAATTTACTTAATGTCCTCTTTACACATGCTCAGTAGTAGTTAATCATGTCTTACAGGAGAGAACCGAATACATTTGTATTAGTTCTTGTTACCTTTTAAAATATATCTATATTAATATATTATCTGCTTTAAATAAAAATAAATTATTGTGGGTGTGTGAAGCGCATGACATTACTTTGTAAGAAATGTGCTACCTGTCACTTTTAATTGATTAATTGATCTTGTATCAGTGCCAGCTAATTATCGCTTCAGAAACAGGCATGCTGTCTCTAATAGCTAATTATATAATGTGAACTGAGACATTTTTTTTTTTTTTTTTGCAGTCATACAGTTTTTGCAGTCATAGCAAAGGCAATGTTTCCCTGTAAGATGATCAAACACAGATTTAAACAGAATCATATGCGTATGAAGTTTTTTTTTTTAGGTTACAAAACCAGATTTTACTTATTGTTTATTGTAACAATAATTAATTGTCAATTGTATTGGTTCATTTAGCTCTGTCAGCGAAAGTGTGGGTATGTATAATATCACTTACACTGGCTTTCTGTCATTTCTTATCAATATTGGTAGTGACCAAAGCCAGACTGGCAGACGCAGAGTTAAAAATGGAAGCTGTTTGCACCAGCGTGTTCACAGGAGGACACTGTGTGTGTGTATATGTGTATTATCTCTGGTGTCAGCGTGAAGTGCTCTCTTAGTCGTCTCCACCTCTACAGCTCCATTAGAGCAATATGGAGGAATTAAACCTCTCATGCATACAGTAGGCTATGTAGTCGGTATTAAGAGCGTAGCTAAGTGTACACTCATATGGGTCCACAGTGGATACACACACACTCCCATGGATAAATGTGAGCCACAACCTGTGGCTGTTCTTATGCTCTTTTGTTAAATCAAGTAAAAGTGTGATTAACAGTAACGCTGCAACAAAAATACTTACCTTCCACCTTTATGAGTGTCATTGCTGCAGAGAGAAACATGATTCTTGCCACCAAGAAACAAATTGAAGACTAGTCTCTGTTGCTCTAATAATAGGGAACGTTGGCTCCAACAAGCTGTGGTTACAAGCAGTGTCGTGCACAGACATTTGGAAGGGCAGGGTCAAAAAATGAATAGGTCACCTACTGCACAGTTGCCACTCATATGCTTAAGGCAACCATGTCCAAAGTATGAACTGGGACCAGAGGACGCCCGGCCCTCGAGACTGAATTTCATCTGGACCTCTATATGGGCCTATTAACATCATCGTTTAATTAATGTCTATCACCAAGATGGGCATTTTCTATACAGCATTGAATATCATGTCCTCTAAGGACAGCCTTTAAAACACTGTCATGTAGGAGCAGTGGGGAACTTCATAACACCCTTTTTTGACTGGAAGGGCGCCCATAGAAAACTAAGTTGCATCTTATAGTTCACTGCATCACTTTTCTCCACTAGAAAGACACTCCTTTGGAAACAATACAATTTTTTATTTATATTTTGCTTTAGAGGCCACACATAAATGGCAGCCAGTAGGAAACTTCCTCATGTTTTTACAACTCTAGAGGGTAACGTAACGTGGAAAACATGTACCCAATTGTTAGTATGTCTGACAAACAAAGGTTTGCCATTCCCCCCAATGTCAGTCTTTTCACTGTAAACCCTTTTTGTCTTTTACAGTGGCCATTTTGACATGTTTTAACTGTCAAAGTACAGGTGATGACATTAACGATTGACTGTGTTCAGTTCATGCATTTCAGCCATCCGTAATCAGATTGTTTACACCCTGTGCTTTTCTTCTGTGACCTGTCAAAATGCCAGTAGGCAAGGATGAACACTCTTGGACTCATTTCCTTTGAAAGCACATACTTGTATTAATATCAGGTGTAAACTGGGAAGGATGAGGAGCCAGTGGGCCCCTGGGCACAGACTGGAAAAGAGAACCTGGTGCAACCCACACACATGCCAGCCCTGTACTCAAGTACAAATGACAGCGGTACAAAGGGTGCACAAAAGAAAAACTTTTTACTTAAGTAAAAAATGTTTTAGCTGTCATGTAAGAAATCTAGCTAAATGTGCTTTCTTTGTTAGGCAATAATAATATGATTGAGGGGGCACTATTAGACATCACATAACTTAACCTTTGTTATTTTACTGAGGGCCCTCTTAAGACATCGGGGGTGCATAACATAGCCCAAAGGGCCCTTTAAAGACATCACATAATAACCACTGTTATTTAGCGAAGATATTGGGATTGTAGTGCAGAGGCTTGGGCTCCATGGTCCCCTGAGTCTTTAGTCCCCTGGTCCAGGGCACACTACGCCCATTTAGTAATCCTTCCTTGGACGTAAAATAATAGTGTTGGTGTTTTGTAAATTAAATATGTTTTGTCATAAAAAGTGATGAGAGCGGCTTCCTGGTGTGTCACTAGCTCAAGGACTAGGGTGTATTGAGGCAGGATCTTGCATATATTCTAGGACACATCCTAGTGAGCCATGATATGTCCTAAAAGGTGGACCACTGTCTCTGCTTATGTTACTCTGGGTAGACAAGAACATGCTATGTGTTCTTTGAGCAATATGTTTTAACTCAGAGTTGATTTTGAGTGTATCATCCATTCGTATTGCATTGAAATAAAAATATGACACAGCATCTCCAATGCAAGCCAACTGATATTTGGATTTTGCTAGACCAAAACATAGCAATTGAACTTTGTGGACGAAGGCCACACGTCCAATTTAAATGCCTGCTTTATTTCACTTAAGAAAGCAAAATGTGGAGGTAGTGTATAACTCAATTCATCTGCAGTTTAACATATTCAACCTGCTAGTTCCACACATGCACACGCTCATGCACCAACGCAGGTCTTGGATAAATTGGCTGCATATGAACTTACAAGAGAAACAATATGTCTTTGTTCCACAGTTTTTCGGTGCAACAAACACACTGATTCACACCCAAACATGGCAGTAGGAAAATACTAATGCCTAACAACACACACACGCACATATACAGAATGATTTGATACACACTCACAAGTTAATTGTTTACAGAACTTATAGTGGTCTTTCAAAGTTTAGAACGGTGCATGTGGCTGTTTGTGTGTCTGTCACATACTTATGGTGTGACGATGTTTCAAGAAAACTACCTTAGACCTTGAACTTTACATGTGACATGTCTGATTGCAAATGCATTTGCATGTTTCATGTTCATCCTTGGATAAAAATATAATTAATATAACATTAATCACACATATTGCCAGTGTGGTGCTGTAATTTTAACCTGTATAGTCATGGTAATTCTACAGAGAAGCAGGAAGACATCAGCCAGACAGAGGATATGCACCAGGAATACTGTAAGTGAATAAGAAGTTAATCTGTCACGGATGCTGTAACTGAGCCACAATGCTAATCTGTTCCAATGGCTGAAGCTACTTTTTTTTAATGCATGTTCATGTAAACAGAAACACACACAAATACTACCATAGACAGAGAAAAACAACCATGTTTTTTTTTCCCATAATTATGATAGATACCCTAAGGTTGTGAGAAAGTTATGCAGCAAAATGTTATTAAAATGTTCAACATATTGATTTGCCCCATGGGCAGAATAGTAAATAATAAAACACAGTGGTGCAGGAATGCACTTGGAGTGCCCTGCTATTTGGGATTAATAGTCAACGTGTACTTCACTTTTAAAGCAGGTTACTTTGGTAAATATATTTATTTCATGTGCACTCTGGATACGTATAAGCACTGTCTGCTTGTTTTTTTTTTCACAGATATTTAGTTTTAAACTTAACCAAGAGCTTACCAAAATGAGCCTTTACATAATAACAAGCAGGTTTCCTAAGGTGCCAAGAAGGGATGAGCGAATGGTTTGACCAATTTTTATTTTTTGGATTTTTGAAAAGTTACTTAAATTTCTTTATAGGTCCTTGTGATTTTCAATGATCATGTAACAGACCTTGCAAAATCTGAAAACTACAATTTCTACCAAGCTTTTTATGGCAAGAGGCTTCAGAATTTGCCGAGGCAAAGGCAGCCGAAGGCAGTCCTTCGTGTTTTCAGCTGCCAACGTTTGCTGTGAAAACATACAGAAGGACAATTTTGGATCCCTGTGCATCTGTGTCCGAATGCTCACTGGAAGCCTTTTGTGGCTGCATACCTGAGATGAATATGAGTGTTTGGAATTATGGAGCGTGTGAGTGTGTGTGTTTGCGTCTATGTCTGAGTGCATTTGTGTGTTCATGCATGCAATGAACAATGACAATGAACAATGAGCAATATGGAAGTGATGAAGCCCACTCATCTGCTCAGTTGTGTATGTCTTACTAGACAATGGAAGATTCCTATGAGGTGTATGTATGTGTGTGTGTTTGATTTCTGCCTGGTGTGAAATACAATGCTTAGCCTGCAGCCTGGCAAATTTTAGCCCTGGATTCAGATCACAATCGCACCCGGAGCGAGAACAGTTCTGTGCACACACACCCACTCAAACACAAATGCAGTACATGCGTGCACACAAGTACATGTATCAGTGTGGGAGGAAAACGTTATCTTTGTTTCAACCGTTTCTACTCTAGCTGTAAAACCATGTTCTTTTTCTTTCACTTTTTTTTTTACATACATTTTACATACATTAATCTCTTCAGTGATGATATCACTCTTCAATAATGAGATGTACATATTTCTTGTTCTTCCCAATCACATTTTGAAGTCCACAATCACAGTTCAGAGTTCTTTAACACAAGTCAAAGTTGTTCTTATATATTTACATTTATAAAGTTGCTCTAAGTTGCTGTTCCCTGTTGGTGGTTCTTCAGCACAGAAGTTCAAAGGTTCCCATCACAGATCAAAGTCCTTCCTTTTGTTAAAAAAGTCTTTGTTGCTTTGCAAATAGACCAGCTGCATGAAGAAATGCCAAAAGTACCCTAATAGAAAGGTAATGATTCTTTTTAATATTGACCAGTTCAATGAACAACTGTTTCCATCCTTGTTACCACATGGTCCGTGAAAGTCCACATTGACACAGACCATCTAATTTTCAGATAGTTGGCTAATCCACAATGCCCCATTCTCAGTCTACTTAGGACAACCTTATCCTTTTTCTTTAACTTAAGTGAAAGCCACTTATTTGTCTCAAAATTAATCTCACATCCATTATGTCAAATCTGCTGTTAGATATGTCTTCTTTTGGAGAAATGTGGAGCACCCTTGTTGAGGGAGAGGCATTTATTCATTAACAAACTGCATAACCTCTTGAGCAGGAAGGCCCATCTCTCTGTGGAGTTCTTCCTTCTGATTGGATGAAAGAAAATGATTTCTCCTAGATTTACTGTTAAATCTCTGAGCCAGAGGGAACCAAGTCCCTGACAGTCAGAACATAGTGCCATTTATTGCGAATGACTACACAGCAGCTTTAAATAATTGCTACTCTACTCCAAAGATTTTGGTTCCTGATTGTGTTTCAGTGGATTCATGCCATATGTGCCAGAGAAAAGAACTGTTTGAACAATTCTGTTGTACAAACCCCAACAATACACTTTTTTATAGTGTGCCCTCACTGCCGCCTCCTGCTGGTATCGACAAAGCTTTTACTGAACGTTGTACTTCAAAGACCTCCTTGTAATTTTTACATCAAAGTAAGAAGAATGAAACGATTTCAATCAACCTCATACAATACTATTTCATAGCCCGTAAACCATGCACACTTCCTGCTTCATGTTTTCTGGAGCAATTTTATGTCCAATATTGACACTAATATATATATATATATTATTTGATCTAGACTTTTATTTGACACTTGTGAAGCACTTTTATTGTACAAATGTAGAGTGGAGCAAAAGAGAAAAAACAAAACAAAACATGTATAGCAGTATTTGTAGCAAAAGTTCAAGGACTGAACCATTCACTGATTTGAAAGAGGTACTGTAAGATTTTGTATAGCACAGGAAGCATCACCCAGCAGCTTGTCATTGCAGTTTCAGTTGAAGAGTGTGTGGATCAAAAACAAACAAAAAAGAGTATATAAATAAGAGTATAGAGTATATAAATGCCTCATGAATGTAGTAATTTAAGAATATTGACACTAATATATATATATATATATTATTTGATCTAGACTTTTATTTGACACTTGTGAAGCACTTTTATTGTACAAATGTAGAGTGGAGCAAAAGAGAAAAAACTAAACAAAACATGTATAGCAGTATTTGTAGCAAAAGTTCAAGGACTGAACCATTCACTGATTTGAAAGAGGTACTGTAAGATTTTGTATAGCACAGGAAGCATCACCCAGCAGCTTGTCATTGCAGTTTCAGTTGAAGAGTGTGTGGATCAAAAACAAACAAAAAAGAGTATATAAATAAGAGTATAGAGTATATAAATGCCTCATGAATGTAGTAATTTAAGACACATTGTTACCATCACACTAATATTGCTGGATTAGACACACCACTTAATTAGAAGAAAACTTGTCCTTGACTTACAGTGTGGCCATATTAAATGAAATAAAAGTAATGAATAGTTCTTGACATTTGCAGACAAAAACCATTTGAAAACTAAATTTGGCCTTCGGCTGTCACATTTGGCTGCCAAAGCCCAGAACTATTCAATAAATGTGCTGTGGGCACTCTCTCTCCCTATTCACTCCCTCTATTCTGTCTTTCTCTCTCTTTTTTTCTCTTCTCTGTCCCTTTTCCTCCCTCCCACACACAAACGCACACACGCACAGTGACATGTGTATAGAACCCGTGACATTTTTGCATGTACACTAAAAATGTAACACATAGTGACGCAAGAGTGTGTGTGTGTAGAACTGTCTTTTCCCTTGCAGACAGGTGCACCAATTACCTCTCTATCTCTTTTTCTGTTTCTTTGCCTGTCTCTTTCTACCTTTTCCCACCTGCTAATTATCTCTTTCTGTGTGTGTGTGTGCGTGTGTGTGTGTAGAGGAGAGATATCCTGTCTCCAACAGCAAAGCGACCTTACTGGGTCCAGTAGCATCTCTGTAGCAACACACGCACACGCGCACACACACTGGTGTCACTGCAGGATCGATCCAAGATGCTAATTAGGAAAAGCTATCTTCACAACCACCAGTACTTTGAAACTCACTACTGCAGGCTATTGAATACATCATGTACACACTCACACATTTACCACCAGCCCTATTCAATACCATGTCTGTCTATCTATACAGCTTTGTCCCTCGTGCACAAACCTGTTCTGAGGCCTAAGATTTATTTATTACTAACTCATTAAACAGTAAATTATGAACATTTTGAGTAAATAAAAGATACCAGAAGTTAGTGATGTTCACAGCTATTTATTTACATATTTAGTCTACATTAAAGTAATTAAAAACTGGATTTATGTTACACATTTTACCAAATTGTACATTTAGATTATCCTTAACATTTACAACAATGATTTCAACTTCATGCACACAGTTCATTTTATTTGCTGTCTGGTAACTCAGTATTCTGGGCCATTACAATGAATTGGAAAGGTAACCTAAACATGGGATAGCACTGGCCCACTTCAAGCACTGACTGCAACTGTGCTGGATTTTAGCTTGTCATGTGATCAGGCGATAATATCTGTCAGTAGGTTTGTGAGTATACTGGTTCCATTAGTCAAATATAACCAGATTGGTCTCTGAAGAAAGCTGAGAGGTTAGACATCGAGAGACAGTCAATGTTTGGCTGCTAAATGTCAGAAAGTGGAAAAATACTTAATAATGCTCCCTTACACTCACACACTCACACACACACATACACACAAGACTGAAAGCATTCCATCTCCTCTCACCCTCTTAATCTTCTCCCTCCATCTCAAAGCTGCCACCCTGTCCTCCTCATTAGATCGTCTCTCTTTTTCTCCCTTTAAAGGTCATAGTGAATAAGTGGTGGGTAAATATGCACAACATTAGCTGACTGCACATAAATGCATGAGTATATATGTTTACTGCCAAAAGAATGTCTGAGGGAAGGATAGTGCGAGAAAGACAGATGGGCTTGGAGAGAGCAGAAGAAAATAGAAAAGATTAAAATTGGCATTTTTATTTTGTCATAAACATACGTAAGAAAGAAAGACGTTGGTGTGGACTATGACCACATTTAACATGCGTGCACACACACTCAGTCACAAAGAGATATGGTGGCCAATTCTTGGACCGGAGGGTGATGGCTTGCAAAATTAGTTTATCATCCAAATGTCAGCTGTTGTAATGTATTATGCAAATGGCTGAGATTGAGAAGGTGGACACCCAGTACACACACATGATACACTCTTAAATAAGATTGAATTGGCTCTATATTGGAAGAAGAAATCATTCTTGACCTACAGCAGACAAAAAACGGAGATGCTTGGTTACTGCAGGACACTGAGGCACGTGTCTATGTCAGACCCTCCTCTCAGCATGGTGTGGAGCAGTAGTGCTGGAGTGCGCCACAAATCACACGTCTAACGGTGGCGAGACGGAGACAGAAGCGCTCACAAATCAAACTCTCTTGCAGGTAGAGAGGGTCAGTGCACATTACAAATCAAGCCAGCCTCGGCAGCAACATGGTGGGTGAAACAAATCATGGCGACCCCATCTCATCTGCTGCTTGTCTGAGTACAGAAGAGAAAAAAAGCCTCATGGTTGATGCTGACATTAAAAAGACAGAATGAGAGAGAATGCATGACAATGAGAGATGAAAGTAGCATGACTGTTGACACTAACAGAGAGGCAGAGAATAGAATATGACGAGCTTTCAGTAAGTGTGTGTAGGAGTCTTTATCATAAGGTACACCAATGTTTACCAATGTATACATGCAGTGTAACTGTAGTGGCCCTTCATTAGGGCCACTGCAGATGTGCTTGTCATGCTGTGTATATCAGTGTGTGACTACTGGATACTGGTTATGTGTTTGTGTGTAGTTTGACTGTAATGGTATTCCAATTGGTAAGCAACCATGGAGAAGTGGTGGCTAACTGTGTGGAGATTCTCAACTCAGCGTGCTGTCGATAACTGTGAGAAAAGGAAAAAACAAAAGAGAGTGACTGGAATTCTTTCTACCCAGCTCACTTTCTCTTCCTCAACCTCCTCAACCTCCTAGAACTATCTACTGTGTGTTTTCACCTGTGAAATGTCTCCCATGTATCCAACAGCATGCTTGACAAGTCAGAGATAAGTGAAGGCGGCGGCTGCTGAACATGTCCATTCACCCGAACCTGAGCCATTCAATCACACGTGGCCTACAGAATCTTACAAATCCTACAAATTTTTAGAATTTTAAGCCATTATCTCACCAGTGGTTGCCTCACTGGTCCTTGCTGAACCAAACATCTAACACAGCCCTTTTGAACATATGACAAATATAAGTGTGAGTAGGCCAAAAAGGCGCAATGAATACCAAACATTGCTAATATATCATAGGATTTTACAAATGTGAACATTTACACTTACAAATCAGTAAAAGTCATGTGTTTGATCCTTATGTTATTGTTTTTGGACATATTTGTTTGTCTGATTGAGCCATGAAAGTCAATATAGACAGAGTTGGACATAGTTTTGGAGGCCTACAGAGGTAATTGCTTGGTTTTGGTGGTGATCTGGATACAGATTCAGGATTCTTTTTTAAACTAATGTATAGGGGAGTTTATTGACACTGTGGGAAACTAAGTAGCATGGTAGGGTTTTGCCCTCTGTGAGTGCTGTCTCCAGTTCATCTATCAACGTCATCCTCTGTCTCATTTTATTCTTCCTTTTGCGTTATTTTAGTACATTGAAATAAATGAGTTCGTTGGCTGAATACAGTGACACAGTTTTCCTGTAATGTTATCTGAACAATATCCTACATAATTGGAATTGTTTTCCCTAGACACACTTTTAAATAATTATTAAAGTTCACTGCAAATCATCAAGTGTGGAACACAAGCATTGTCTTTTTGAATTGCATTTTCAATTTAGCTGAGGCTTTCTTTGAACATATATATATTTTTTTTCTTTAGATCAGACGTGATTATACTGTAAAGTTGCCACTGCAACTGACTCTTCTGTTCTGTTTTCTCACCTTTCTTCATTTTCTTATTGGTTTTGGCTAAAATCCATCTTATTACCATAATCCCATGAACGGTTTAAAAATCATTGACACTGAATTTACAAATTATGTAGCAGAATTTTTGTAGCAAATTGAACTGTTCACGATGTGAGTTTGTTGTTTTGGCACTGAACTTAAATATTCATTTCATTTTCTTATAATTTCCCAGCAGAGCAGGTGCAGATGTTAAACAGAAACCACTAAATGTATCAAATCCTTAGCTCAAGCTTTTTTTTTTTTTTTTTTTTTTTTTAAAAACATTTTCATACTGCTTACTCCAGCACCCACAAGTTGCCTCCACTGATAAGTTAAAATGTGCTATCTTTTGGCCTGAATGCTTGAAATCTTTTGTTCAGATTTACCCATGTGACATAAACTTACTAAACAAGGCAGCAGCAGACTAGCATCTCCTTTATGAACCATTCCCTGGGAGTTAAAAATGCACATTTCTTTATGGACTTTGGTGCAGGAGAGTTAGTGGTTTACAAACATCATTTTCCAACTGGAAGAGGCTATCTAACTGATAAATAAAGTAGAAAACATATTATGATATTGCAAACGTAAGCAGGCATAGGTTTTATTAGGTGAATATTTGAAGTGGCATAAATATTTTCGTTTTTCGCTTCTGCCCCTGTACGCAGTCATGTTATCAATCAGAGTGAGCGTATGTATGCCCAAGGTAAAGTCAGTGTTGATAATGTCTCAATACCTCATAAAACCACACTTCAGAAAACCTGAAATATCCCTTTAACGATAAGCATCGATAAGCAGTTCTGCATTCAAATGTATAAATCTGAATGATTATTAATTATAAATAGTGGACAAATATTATTGGTGACACTCACATCCTGTGATTTTCATCTTTAGGTTTCTTTGTTGATGTTCTTGGCTTTAAAACCCTTTTTTACTCTGCCAAACCTCTAAGGAAGCAGTTCGGAATCAATTCAGAAGATATACTGTATATCAGGATGTTCACCCATGCACGGCCAACACTAGCAAAATGAGGACAAAGGGTCAGAGGTTACATAAGATAAAATGATTTTAATTCATAATGTACCAAAAGTGGACAATAATGACAACAAGTAGATCAGAGGATATTTGTCTTCTGCACATGTGTACACACATTTAGATTAAAAAGCTCTGACATAAATACTGTATTATTTGACTCAACTGCAACTCTTGTGTTTTCTCAGCTTATACCTGCTGCATTCTTTGTCCACGGAGAGCCACTTTGGAATTCTGCAAGTGTCTATGTGCCATCGGATCTGTTCATTGGGTCCATGTCAGTCGAGCATTCCACACATGTACTCAGTTTCATATTTCATTCCAGTAGCTGTGATTTTTTACCAGGTGTTCACACTTATTTTTATGTCCTTGCGTTCATTAAGTGTAGAGTTTGAGGAGACCAGTTTACATTCTCATGGTTTTTAATGGCTACCGTCTTTTTTTTTAATCTCATTTTTTATCTTTTAATCTTAAACAAGTGCATGCCACCAACTGGACTGCAAAGTATTGTGCTAAAGGGAAAATGTGCAGTTGGACTGTACACCACACAGACTATGGAAATGTACTGTCATGTGGACCTCTGCGGACACTTGAACATACATAGACACCATATACTTTTTTTGACATGTGGGAGGAAACGTGGGCGTTCGTTCTGTAATGTTCAGTAATATACAGTATATTAACAGAAACTCTCATTTTGAAATGCTCATACACCTATACAGGAAGTAGTAGCAGTACATATATAGCTTTATGCTTCTTGTTGTATGTGCGGTGAGCATGGAATAAAAGTGGTAATGAGTTTTAAGAGCACATGGCTTTGGACCTGAATTTAAGAACATGAAGGTGAAGACACAACACGTTCCTTTACCGCTCCCCTACACATTTTTCATGTCAATTTTCGGCTGGATCCAGTGATAGGAAAAGGCCTTGAATGAAGAATCAACAAATAACTAATCTTGTTCATTTTTGACTAAACATAAATCATGAAATGCTCTTTAATATACAACAATTATTCCAAACATAACATTTAGCTTTAATCAAGAATGTTTAAAGCTAAATGTTATGTTTGCTTGTATAGCTGCGTGTGTGGCAAAATTTTGGTCGCCCTCACCAAATCTCACTCGAAGGTTTTTGGACAAGTTGGCAGCCCTGCTCGCTACATGTGTGGCCCATACCAGTATGCATTACAATAAATGCCCATAGCTAGTTGCCATGTCATAATATAACAACTATAGAAATAGCAGTGTGTCATTGTGTCACAGAGCCAGTTAAAAGGGAATGGCTTACAGATCAATAGTCTCCATTATGTATAAGAAATTATCTTGAGAAACAAAAAAAAAACAAAAAAAAAAAAACAAAACAAAAAAACACTTTGTATGATACACATGTTCTTATGTTCATCCAAATGCACTGGAAATGCCTCTTAAAGGATTTGACACATTTTCTTTAACATGTTGATTACTTTGCACACAGAGCAGTTTAAGCTCAGACAGTATTTACTGTAGCTTTACACAACTGTGTCCTTTGAACATTTTTCTTCTAAGAAACAGGTCAAACAGGACAGTTGTGCATTTTTCTATTCACTTATAATGGTCATAGTCACAGTGGTAAAGCAGCTCAAACATTGAGCCTATCAGCATCCTCCAGCTCCTCCTGCGGGTGTGCAGAGGGAAATGAGAGGGAAAAAAAAGCAGCATTCCCTGGGTTTGCCTGAGGGTCTCCTCATTGATGTCAAACACAACACCAGCAACGTCTCAAATTTCTGAAGCTGCCACAGGCAAATGTTTGCTCTTGTTGCTTCAATAAATGACAATTGATTTACCTGTAATTTTCTCCCCTGCTCAAATAATGCATTAGTTTTATAACTGATTTCTCAGTGAAATAGATCTTCATTGTGTTTATTGTTTGCCTTCTTACAAAGATAATTAGGTTTAGGAGATAATTTCCTCAATGCTTTATGACCTTGTATTTTTATCCAAGTCAACCTGTGCTGAGAGAATCAAGTCTGAGAATATTCTGTTGAAACCACAATATATCTCAGTAATCTGTAAACACCCATACAGTGACTAAAATAAAGAGTGAAGCTGAAATGAAATTACATGTTCTCTCTGCATCTTGAAAACAATCCACTGTCATTTTTCAGAATTTTAAAAGGTTGACACACCAATACCCAAGGGTCACTTTTCAATACATGTCCAATGGAGGCGTCAGGTCTCCTCATTAGACTTGTCACCTGAGCCACTATTGACCTCCAAACAAATCCAGATGATGCTACAAAATCTGTGATTAAAGGTGAGCAGAAATGTTCCTCCTGCTGTGGATCAGTGTGACTTTGCTCTGTCAAACACCGAAGTAACAAAGCACACTGTGTTTTATGTTATTGTCAGATCAGATGAATATTTACAGGGAATATTTACATTGTCTTGGAGGTGATTTAAGAAAAATTGCTGTAATGCATGAATTCTTACGAATAATTTTAAATGTGTACTGTGATGCAAATAATGATGGGTTTGTAGCTGTGCCACTGGACACGGACATGATGTTGCATCATGGAAGTCAGATTTTCTCAACACCGGTTTTCTCATCAGTGTATAAGGCACAGTTTTTGCCAATGTTGAAATTTTTCGAATCCAGCAAAAGGAGTGAATGATGCAGAAATACAAATTGTGCAAAAACACAAATAATATGGAATTATGCCATTCGTGGCCAATGCAAAATATGCATCAATCTGTATCTGTGCATTGGCTTTGTATATAAACTCGCCTCATGTGACTGCAGCATTAGACTTTGTTGTCTGTATAGAATCACCAGGACTGGCTCTTGTGATCATGATCATGTGATGAGTCTTAAACTGCTGTAGCTGGGTTCATTTCTGACTTAGCGTTCACATTAAGGTATCCTCCTCTTGAAGTGTCAGTCTTCAGCGTATTTTGAAAGAAGCGTATTCCATCTCTTTTATGAATTTAACCACACAACCACATTATAAATTAACATAATTTCCTCCTACTCCCTGGTTTTGAGAAGCCCATTCATTCCCCTCCTCACAGCGACTGCTCAACTTCAAACGTGTTAGCTGTCAAAGCTGCTCCACGAGAAACGCCATCCGAGTTGCGAGTTAAAGTTGAGTGTTTGTAACACGGACTGATGAAAAGTGCGGCATTGTACATTTTGCACAGTGAGCGCCTCACTTTTCTTCACTTCAAGCCAGAGATATATCCTGCCAACATACTTCAAACTACTGCTTCACCATAGTAATGTTACAGTCACCTGTCAGAGGATTCTTGGAAATTGCATTACCTTGACATCCTTTTGTTATAGTCCTTTGAAATTCGACTTCATGTGTTATTTTAGACACAGAGAGAGAGAGAGAGAGAGAGAGAGAGAGCACACTCGGTGTCCTGTATTCTGCACAACGACAAACGTCCAATACTGTCTGTATTGGACATCACTAAGTCATTTGAAATGTGTGCAGGACTTCTCTGCATCACAAATGCTAGATTTAGGGATTCACTACCTGAAATCCTGCAGTGATATTCAAGCCCTAATGATGAATGTGCTGTACTTCCTTGTGTAAAATGACTAGCACAATACAAATGTGGTCATTATTCCACAAGACAAAGATGTGATAGTTGAATTAGAATGCTCATTTCTTCTCTGCGGCACGTGTGCTCCATCTTCCTGTTTCCGTCCCTGTCTGTCTTTGTCCCACTCTACCTTCATCTGTTCCAATCTTCCTTCAGCCCCTCCTCTCTCACGTCTTTTTCCCTCAGCCGCTCTCTCCCTCCTCCCTGCTGTTTGGTAAAGATGACTGAGTGTGAAGATATGATGGAATATTTCCTGTCATCGTTATGAATTAGTCTCCGCATGGACCCGCACGCTCCCACCCCTAAAGACGCATACACACACATGCATACGCACACAGAGAGGTTCATGCATCATACCAAGGTCTCTTGAGTCAGTCTATCAGTGATGTCATTGATCTCAGTCGTCTATCAATGGGTGTACTGCCACATACTGCAACAGTGCCCAAGCAGGACCTTTCATGAGAGGAGGTGCAAGGGTTGTACATCTATGTGGTAGTGTGTGGAAAAGAGAAAACTGGAGGCAGAACGAAATTCATTATGATACAATTTATTAAAAAAAAGGTTCATTAGGCCATCAGCGTATTTAACCACGATGATGGCATAATGAAAATCAAAAAGGAGTCATTTCTTAAGGCCAGTAAGACTTCAAGAAACAGTCCACTCAATGCTATTTGGTCATTTAGTTAATTGAGATAATGTTACAATAGTTTCCCCCCTTCCTTGATTAATGGATTGCTTGAAACATATAGGTACAACTAGATTTTATCAGTCTGACTGCAGCACTGCTGCTGCTAAAGCTTGGTCAGTCAGTAACAACATGCAAGGTCTATGCAAGATGTGAAAAGGAGCAACTTTGCAACACCATGAAAATTTAGTGCCAATCCATTTGTCAACTTTATGTCACTATGGACACTATTGGAAAGCATTGCAATGAAAAAAAAAAGCTAAAATCCTCTCTGACGATGTTGAAACCAATGATTGCCCAATTACGTTCACTCATCACAACTTGATTCCTACAAAATCATGAAGTTAAATCTAACGGACTGTTACAGTAGACTGTCATGCAGTGAAAATATACCAATTTGAGCTATTGTGTGGAAAAAAATCTGTGTCCACTTCCCTGCCGTAGGCTGCTCATGGCTTAATGTTAATGTGTCAATCATATGACACATGCCATGACAATGAAAACTAGCAGCAGTATGAGTTGCCCCCCAAAAGCACACACCCGCAAAAGTGTTCCATCATTTTCCTGCTGCTGCTAAGTGTGCTATTTTCAGAATGACCTGGCAACTGCCTTTCTTCACACCCACACTGTCTTGCGTCACAATTTTATGGTGTCAAATTTGCTCACAGGGTTTCCTTGAGAAGGGTCCCTGACTCATACATAGACTATTTGTCTATAGCTAGAAGGTCTGATGAAGTTTCTGACTCTGAGACATGCAATTCAGCAGTCACTGGCAAGTTTATAAAACACACATAGCAGATTAATTGTGCTGACCAGCAGTTTTGCTTTTATAGACCATTGGAGCAAAAACTACAGCTGATGCACAGAAGCCTTAACCGAATTTGAGGTTTCTTAATCCATTTTATTTCTGCATTGTTTCATGATGATGAAATATTAGTGGGCATACGGTGCATTGCAAGCTTCATGGAAAACTGGCAACTTTCAAATAATATTTTTTTGAGCAGTAGAATTCTGCAGCGCATGGGTTCACTTCATTATCATTTCACTCTCAGTAGATGATTTACCTCTGTGTGTCAAATGAAAATACAATGGCAACCAATGTAAGTTCAGATATATCAAGTTCTGCTCACTCGGGTCTTTTGCAGTATTGGCTGGGTGTGATTGAAACACACTTTTCTCCGAATATTGGATCCCCTTTGGGTCCAGTGCAATGTTCAGCAATACCTTGCATTCATTAGTGGAATAAATTTCTTTCTTTCGTAGAACGGGGGACAGATGAGTTTGAACTCATCTGAATCTCACAACATAACAGAAAGCATCAACACACTCACAGTCACACACTTGTTTTACTTCCCATTTAAAAGTCAGAAGTATCAGTAGACATTTTTGTGTAGAAAGAGGAGACACAGATGAGAAAATAGAAACACATCAGAGGCAGAATACTCTCGGGGTCAGTGGCTGTGTTAATGTCAGTTGTCAGAACAGATCCACCACAGATACACCTGTTTGATAAACAGTTTGGTTGATGGAGGCTTGGTGATTTATGTGCCTCGACAGCAGAAATGAAGCGAACACCAAACCGCCTTGGTCATGGAAATTCAGAGCCACCACAGATATGTATCATATATTTAGAGGGATGTTACAGTGAAATTTAGAGGGAAACAAATGTTTAAAAGATAAGCTGCTGGACGAACTGACAAATGATAGATTAAATTCATATACAAAAATTGTTGAGTAAAGACAAATGGAAATGGTGCCCAATTGCCACTACATTGTGTCCTGAAGCGCCTGTTTCAAAACTCGTGAGTGAGAACTATTGTGCAATCTTAGAGTCCTTTGGGGTATGGTTGATTTGAAAAGAGTAAAATAATAATTTCATATTCTGTTAGATCCTGTGCAATTTGGTGCTTCTGCATTGTTAGTCAAGAATGTTGTTTGCTAGTATCTCCATCTTCCTCTGGCCTTCCTGTACAACAATAAAGGCAATGTCCTATGAATTTTGTGCATTCATCCACACAGTGACAATTTGCTTCTTCCTTCATCCCAAAATAACGGTCTGTGTCAGTCTAGCTTTCTGTGCATCTGTGCTCAATCACATATTCTATTCTTGTATCACTGATTTCTCACCAAAAGGCTCACCACCACATGTCCTTGTATTCTTTGACTTGGGTTGAACATGTGTGGGTGCCAACAGACCCTCTTGCATAACTTCTATTTGAAGCAAACCTCCATAGTTATTGCACCAAATTATTTAGACACCTTGTTAAATTATTTGCCTACACTGACTGACTCGTCTTGCATTAATCGCAGATTAATAATGAATCAGTTTTTTTTCCAGATACAAAGTGGTTCCATGAGACAACAGCCATTATCTTCCTTTATGTGTCTCAGATGAGTTTCATTATCTCAGTGATTGTAATTCCAACAAGGCAAACCACAAATCATGATGAACCCAGGTCTAGTGAACAATTTCTGCACTTTTATTGTCTAGAGCACCTGAGCCACAGACTGCAGGTCACACTGTCCCTGGGTTTACTGTGCTTTCCTTGACTGTGAGCAGCGCAGAAACAGGAGGTAAGGAGGTAAAAGCTGACACAATGAGTGATTCAACAAAGGAAACAAAAAAATCAAGCTGTGAATATCTAATGGGTACTGCAAACAAATGTGACTTGCAGTAAATTCCCAAGTGATGGCTAGGACAAGGTGGGTATTTTAAAATTCCTGTCAATTTTCATTTAAAATGCTGTTGCCTTGGAGCAAAAGGACAGAACAAGGGTCTTTAGGCATGGTGTTAATATGTTCTCCCATGTGTGTGGGTTTTCCCAAGGTACTCCGTTTTCCTCCAATGGTACAAAAACATGCAGAGGTGAATTGGACACTCTAAATTTCTCATACCTGTGAATATCTCTGTGTTGGCCGTGTGTTAGACCGGTGACCTGTCCAGGATGTACCACCACCTTTCAACCTGTGTCAACTGAAATTGGCACCAGTGACCCATGACGTAGACAGTGAATGGATGGAATGAATCATCCCTCTCCAGTCACTGGTCACTGTGAGTCAGGCCTGCTCAGACAAACTTCATTATGTGATGTCACTACAGCTCTTGGTGTCGAGCAAAGATCAAACAGGAGCCCTTTGCTTAAATGAGCAGAAGCTGTTAAAGACAGCAGCTTAATGACCATCACCAATTGCACATGGTGTCCCACTATTTTGTTTAGCTCTCCACATACTTTTATGATCCATTATGTGTGTGGCACAGCATTTTCTGTGGCACTTTCTAGTGCAACAGTAATGCAATTTTGCAAGGATTTACAATATATTAACAGTGTCTTGTCAGGTGGAGGTCCATCGGAGAAAAGCCAGTATCAACATCGGTTGTGTCATTGTGTAAATTGTTAGGTGAATGAGAAGGTTTGGGAACTGCTGAAAAAAAACATCCTTTAAAGAAAGGAAGCACATTGGACTGGTACATTTGACACATTTTGACACATGAAGGCACAAATTGATAGAGAAACATTTCACCTTTTCATATGTCAAGCACATGGCGGCTCCGACTATGTCTCCATGGGAACAAGCATGACAAGGCATGGTATGAAGAAAAGTCTGGCAGTAAGAGGTTTAAGCATTGTTTACCCAGGTTTGTCCATCCATGCTGCTGTAGAAACATGGCAGCCACCGAAAAACAAAACCTGAAGTATGCATACACTACCAGTCATAAGTTTGGACACACCTTCTCATTTAATGGTTTTTCTTTATTTTCATTGTAGATTCTCACTGCAGGCACCAAAACTATGAATGAACACATATGGAATTATTTAGTAAACAAAAAGTGTGAAATACCTCTAAACATGTTTTATATTTTAGATTCCTCAAAGTAGCCCCCCTTTGCTTTGTTGACAGTGCTGCAAATCCTTAGCCTTCTCTCAATGAGCTTCATGATGTAGTCACCTGAAATGGTTTTCACTTCACAGCTGTTGAAGCCAGGGTTTATTTGTGGAATCTCCTGCCTTCTTTAGGGGCGGTTGGGACCATCAGTTGTGTTGTGCAGAAGTCATGTTTGTACACAGCCGACAGCGCTATTTGACAACTGTTAGAATTCATATTATGGCAAGAACCAATTAGCTAAATAAAGAGCAATTTTTGCAAAAAAAAAATTGCAAAAACTTTGAATGTGTCAAAAGTTTGGACACACATTGTGACTGGTAGTGTATTAGGCATATAAGGTGACAAGGTTTATTTTGAATTGATTATACAAACACAACAATGGGTAGTATGTGGATTTTCAGTGTAGTTTTCTTTCAAACAGGTGAAGTAATGTTCATCACATTGTCTTGTTTTAGGTTATAACTCTATACTTTTTATCAATTTTTAAAAATATGTTCACCTATAAACTTCTTTATAATACAGAATGTACTATAAAGTTTATAAAACAAAAATCGGTGTGTTTTTGTAAACTAAAAAAATTAATAAAAACACATGACTCTAAACAAAGGGACATGGGAAATTTTGATGATGTTTTTGAGTTGAGGTTGACCTAACCCGACCTGGAGCTGTTGGATTTTAAATTGGAGCAGGGAGAGGATGACATCTGTCCTGCTGACCCCATATGTAGACACGGTCTGGCACAATAACATTTGGCTTTGTCTTGGACAGAGGTGTGTCTTCTATAACTGTGTATCTCCATAACTTTTTGAAGCATTGGATGTCCACCTTGGAAATTATTCTTGCTGAGTCAGACAAGTCAAGAGCATCGAATCTTTACTGCAGACATAGACTGCAGGTACATCGTACGTCAAGCTGCCTTATCGATGTCACTGTGCTATGTCACAATGCAGAGCTTCAACTAAAATCTTAATATTTATTTCTGTCACTCAACACATGTAAAAGTGTCCACAGAAAGAGTAAACTGTCTTTTAAAGGCAAAACGCAGACTTCCTTAAAAAAGAGAATCAGCCCAGAGCAACAAAATGCAAAGGTTTTGTTATTCCTCCACATCACTTCTCTAAAGTTAAGTTCTGAAAGAATATATAAAACATAGTAACAATGTCACTGTGTCCCAGCTGTGATGTACCATGGAGAGAGGAAACATTGTAGTTTGGTCTAATTTACTGCCTGTGGGCTGTTGTTAGGGTGTCTGTCTGTCAGTTGAACCTCGGTGGAAGTTTTGTGATGCAGCAGGACAAATACACCAGTTACACTGTTACTTCAAACAAAGAAACCCATTTTGTGGAATGGCCCAGTCCTGAACCCAATATAGGTGATGTGAAATGGGCTCAGAGAAGCCTTCATAAAGGCTATCATGAGAATATGACTGAGGTGAAGCAGTTCTGTTGGAAGAATGGCCATATATTCCTCCTGAACTTTGTGCGGCTCTGATCTATCCATTTTCCCACATTATGCTTGTTTTTGGCTTATCACAATAGTGATGTAGTTTATAGGTATTTGAAGTGAAATTCTTTCACAGAGGTGGAGAAGATGGTTTGAGACAAATTTGAGACCAGTTCATAACCAAATATCTGAAGTGCTAACCGAGTGTGTTTCATGCCCAAACCTTACCACATTCATAAGCAGAAACAAATAGTTAGAACAGTATAACATTGGTATGCATGTAATTGGCATGTAATTAGCATAATTTTGATAGTATAAAAAGTCATTTTTTTGGCTGCAAAATTTGGTTTTATCCTTTATAAAATCCAGGAGTTCTTTTATTTTATCATCAGCACTTTGCATGATTAATGGCTTTGCTCAGTATACAGTATACTGTACATGGATAATTGTGTGGCATTAGATAAACACTGACATAACTTTCTTTAAATGCTGAACTAATCACTGAATAAAGGCCATTGATTTTTGTTGACAGTGGCAGTTGTGTTTTATGATTCGAGGTCTGCCTGAAGATAAGACACCTCAGGCAATATCACACTCTCTCTCTAATGACTTTCTGCTGCCATTTTATTTCTTCCTTTCACAAAGTTTGAAAGACTTCCCAAACAACACATACTTCAAGGCTCCTCTGTAATTAGGGTCACAATCGCTCTGTTGAACCATATAATCTTTCAAGCATTGTGTGACAGTTGCAGAACACTTGTTGTGGACTGCTCCCCTCTCCCCTGCAACCTATGTTTTATTTCATATTCAAAATGTGTTGGGGTGTTGGGGGTTTGAGGAAGGGTATCATAACCATCCATCTGTACAGTGAGTCACCTTGCTCATGCACTCCTATTCATCACAAAACCCCACATGAGACATTCATACAGTATAATCCTGTAGCAAACCTTACCCTTCTCTTTTAAATATCAGCTTCACATACAGTACAGTCAAGAAGTATATGTGGTTATGTTTAGTGTCCATTGTTGTGCACTTTTGCAGACCTGCTAAGTTTAACCATGTGCTTTTTTCTTGTGTGTGTGTGTGTGTGTTTAAAAGCCTGAGAGGGAGTAGTTTGCTGCCATCTGAGATATTAATCTCACTTTGATGTAAATGTATAAACAGCATTCTTTTGTGGGGGGGCTTGGTTAATATTGTGTCTCATAAACAGGTGTTCTGTCGTCTGTGGTTTAATGGCTGCAGTCCAGAGCCTTTTCCTCTGGGCTTTGAGTCTTGTTGCCTCCTGTCTCTTTCTCCAAACTGCACTTACCGCTTTCCTCCTTTTTTTAATGCCTCACGTAGAATCTCAAAACCTAAACTAATCTACAGATGAAAATTACAGACGTGAATGGATGGAAGGATAGACATTCAGATGGACAGAAGGGGTGATAGATAGATAGATAGATATATAGATAGATAGAGTTAGTTTTATCACTCGACTTCTCCTTAAAAGGGTCTCCTTCCTCCGAATGTTCATATTATTTTGTGTCAGTAAAAGAAATTGTCATTGTTTTGGAAGAACATTCCTCACGTGACATCACTTTTTGACTTTCTTGGCATCAGCCCTTACAGCGGAAAAAACCTCTAACCGTGGTTTGAGCTTCTGTCCCGAGTGACGACTTGTGTCAAAGTCTCATCTGCCCTGTCATTTATGACGATAACTGGTTCTGACTGCTGTGTGTCCGTGGGTGTCCTCACTTATGGATCCTGAACAGCACATTGTGGCTGTGCATACAAACTTTTCCTCTCATTTAGGAAAGGTTTGGCTCCACAAAGGACATAGCGTGTATGCACAAATAAAGCCAGTATAGTCACTACATTTTTTCACAATCTATAACTGTACATTGTCTGTGATGCAGAACTTTGGCAGCTTTTTTATACATTATGGAACTTTTTAATTATAACATGACATTTAAAGTTTCTTAGTATGATACATTCAAAACAGCAGTAACAGTATTACTTGAGAATGTCAAGTAAAGAGTCAGTCTTAATTATAGTAGGAAGTTACACAATAACTACACAGCTGTGCAGGGCCGTGTGACTAGTTGATGGGGATCTGTAGAGAGAGACAACTCGACATATGGTTCAGGAGATAATGCTGATGTCACCATCATACATTAACACACTAGAAACCAATCGCACTTGGGCATAACCCATCAGCTACATTTATATCTAATAACATAAATCACGTCTGCTTTCCACATAAGGGCATGTACACCTGAGAATGAGTTTAGGAGAATCAGGAAAAGTTCTGTGTCATTTTTAATTTTTTTTTTTTTTAATCTCAACAGTACAGTCATTTTGGGAGCCCTGAAATGCTGTTTTTGGAAACAAGGTCCCAGAGTTAAAAAAAGAAATGTCTCAAAATGCAACCCTTGCATTTTTGTATATACAACCAATATGCTACTTTGGGGAAAATGATCCAACCTCTCTCTTCTACTGTTCCATTCACTGTCACTATCTTTGTCATTGTCTTCTTCCTCTTATGTTTGGAGTTTGTTTTGACTAAACCAGGATTAGGCTTTATGCGTGTGCTCCACATCTTCTTCTCCACTGTTGATGTATTTATATGTTACAGTGCCACATACAGGCCAGGCATATGAACTACAGTGTTTAGAGTCAGTTTGGGCGGTTTTGTGTGGATGAAGACATTTTTGAAAATGATGCCATGATGATGGAAATCCCCTTATAGTTAAATCTTAAAGCATGCATACATAGTTTAAAAGCACAATTTGTGTAGCTTTCTTGGTCAGCAAAACTATTGTAATAAATGTCCATTACTGTTTTGCTGTAGAATACTTTTGACAGTCAAAGCGCTTTACATTATACAGTTTTGACATTCAACTATTCCTACTACACGCAGTGCATTTTTGATAACACATCATGCACACCTATTCACCCACTGTCGATACAGCTGTCAGGAGCAATTTAGGGTATAATTTTTGGCCCCAGGACACATTGGCATGCAAACTGGAATAACTGAACTTCTCCATTGGGGGACAACTTGGTTTGTGCCACAGCTGCCCCCTTTAGCTGGACACACTGAAGATGGAAATAAATAAATTAAAGAGCTTCACTCTTTCATTGTCTTAATTCATTCAGCAAGAATGCCAAAAAAAAGCAGTCAATTTTCCCTTTCCCTTTTCCCTTTGTTTAGTGGTCCAAAGTAAAAAATAAGATCCCCATACATTCTTGTATTATTGTATAGATTATGTGCTGTACAGTGTAGTTTACATATGCAGTGTCTCTGCCTCTGTGTCAACTTGCAAAACCTACACCATCTTCGATCAGTGCTGAAGAGGGGAGTCAAATCCTTTCAGCCCTTTGATTTTCAGACATGATATGATGCACCTCCTCTTTCTCTGATGTTGATGTGTGATCTCACCTGAGTGACATGTCTTACACACATGTTAAGCACTGCGTTTGGTAATTATGCAAATTGGTCTCCTTTTTTTTCTAATTTGCGAACCAATTACGCATCAAGATATCACCAGGAAAGAAGTGGGAAAGAAGAAGGTGTTAGGAGAAGGAGGTGAGAGGAAGAAATGGGGTTGAGGGAGAGGAGGAAGACGGTAGGTGGATGGCGTGATGAGGGAGAAAGATATAGATGGACAGAGAAGGTGACAAGCCAGGAAGATGGGGTGATGATGGCAATGAGTATAGTCACAGGGAAGGATGTATTAAAAGAGGGATATAAGAAGAATGGGTGGGATGATGGGGGTGTAGTATAGGCAGAGGAGAAGTAAGGAGAGCTGAAGAGAGAAATGGAGAGAATAGAAAAAGTATGACAGAATCATTCCCATTGTTTGATTCTGCTTTGAATGATTGTGTTGAGGGACTCTCTGGGCTCTCTGTGATCGTTTTGTATGAACCAACACACACACATAAATATGACATGTCATACATGTATCGGTGCAGTACATTTGTGTCTCTGTCTCACTGTGTCAAACCAGTGAGTGTAATGTGTGGGTGTATGTGGTTATGACCCTAGAAGATGTGCTGGAGCCAAAAGAACAGGTCAGCCTGTAGGTCAAACTGATCTTCATTGAGTGAATAAAACAGTCCTGCGTCAGCATTCATACAACACGCACGCACACTCAGAAAAACACACGTGTAGTTGTCCTACATTTTTATGGATGTTGTGCATTGAATTATAATGATAATTGTGCGTTATGACTTACATAATAAAGTGAGTCGAGTGTTTGTTTTGCCTTAACCACTCCAAAACCTTTGTATTTAATGAATTACATTGCTACTGCTGTGGAACAGTTCCATTGTTGTTTCAGTGTGTCCATTTATTTCAGCCTGAATGTTGTTAAGTTAGTTCACTGCTGGGTTTCCAATCTGTAATATCTCAACAACAACTAAAAATGCTCCCTGGAAACCTGATTCAGATGTTTATTCTATGCATGGGTTAAACTTAACATTTATCTGGTGAAATATCTCTAGTTGTATAGATGTATCATAGATTGTGGCACACTTCATACAAACAGTGCCACAAATATTATATTTGTTCTACTGGAAAATAGTTTAAAAATCAATGTTTGATCAGTGTTTTTTGCAGCAGACACAAGAGTTTTAGTGACTTCCCAAGAAAGGCAGCCTGCTGGTTAGCATGAGCAAAGACGTGAACATAGTCATAACAAGCTCTTTTCACCACTGCAAACAAATCGCTGTGATGCTGAACATGCAAATTTCCTTCAAGACTGGTGTATCAGCAGCTATTATTACTAACATAACTGTGAAGTTATATTGACAATTTTCATGTATCCCACATCGGTTATAAAAAGTGACACAAAAAATGAAATTAATTAATGACTGTGATCCCGTAAGACTATAATGGAGATGACTGATGATTTGCTGATTTAAGCCATCTCCCATAAGCAACTCCACCACAAAAATCTGCTTGTGTTTCTGTCTATTTTAGATCCAGCACAGGAAAATAGCACGCTTGTTGATAATTTATCCTCCTGCCTGTCTGCCATCAAGAAATGGTTAAACAATAATCATTTACAATTGAATTTCAAAAAGACAGAAACAATGATCATTGCTAAAATTCCTTCTATAAGACAACATTTGGGTCTCTTGTCCAGTCTAGCCTATGAAATGTGGGAGTTGGTTTTGATAAAGTCACTGGACTGCTATGACAGGCAACTACCTAAAAATAGCTTTTTCCATCTGAGGAACATAGAAAAATTAAGATCCACACCATCAATTTAAAGGATCATACATGCTTTTATCTCTTCTCATTTAGATTATTATTATGCCCTTTTTATGTGTTTTAACAAAACTGCACATCTTCAGACTGTGCAAAACGCAGCATCAAGGCTTTTAACTTGAGCTAAGAAAAGGGAAAACATTACTTCGGCTTTATCTTCCCTTCACTGGCTGCCAATCGATTTTAGAATATCACGGTTGGTAAACAGTCTAAACAAGGTTGGACCCAAAGAAGCGGAAAGCAGGCATAAAAGAAAAACAGAAGTAATTTATTTAACAAAAATAACTCAAAAAAACAGTCCGTAAAATCATCTAGGGAAAACTCAAAACGTTGAGGCTGGTGAGGAGCTCAGGATAACTGAAAAAAGGAAGCAAAAGGCTTGGGTAAGTAAGGATCAAAAAACATGAAAAACCTAAATGAACTGAATGAATGAACGGAGCTGAGCGCGTGCTGTGAGTTACAGGAAGTCCCGGCATAAGTAGTGATCGGCGATAAGATGGTGAGAAACAGCTGCAATGATTAGAGTCCCCGCTTTGCCGACCAGCCAGCCTCCTGAAATCCAAAGCAAAACAATTCAGGAAACAAAAGGGAGCAGGCAAAATAAAACAGGAAGTAACTGAAAAATAAAAGACTCAAACCTGATCCAGAGACTGGACATGGCATAGAACTCATTTTAAAATTTTAGTATTGACTTTCAGAGCTTGCACCCAAATTCACCTACAGGATTACTAACTTGCACAAATCAAAGACTCTTGGTGGTCCCTCGCACCAGTTTTAAAACTCGAGGTGATCATTCTTTCCAGGCTGCAGTGCTGCAGCCTTTTACACTGCCTTGAGTCTTGAGCTGTCTAGTTTTATTGGACACTTTTATTTTTTCATATTATCCTGTTTTATGTTTTTATGTGTACATTTTATTTGCTGTGAAGCACTTTGTTATTTTTTTATATGTGAGAAGTGCTATAGAAAAAAAAACTTTGCTTGCTTGATACCTGCAACTTGGCACTCTGCACTGAGGAAGTATTGTATTACATCCATGCCAACACAAAAGACGCATGGAGGTATATAGGGTTCTGACAGAGATAATGTTTAGGACAGATGGAGATGAAGATGAAAATGTAGTATAAATGGGCCTCTGATTTTCCCAGCAACCTGTAGTGTCACAGCTGATAGCAATTTCTCTGTAACTGGTCTTGATTATTTACTGTATCAATCAAAAATCATCAAAATGAACAGGCTCATGATCTTGTTATGAAGTGAAAATGTTAATAATTTTAATAAAAAGATTCTGTATATACTGTGGGCCACATGGTTGATGTAGTTGTTAGCACTCTTCCCCTTGCAACAAGAAGACCCAGGTTTGCGACCCGGTCAGAGCAAGGACCTTTCTGCATGCAGTTTGCATGTTCTCCCCTTTTGTGTGTGGGTTTTCTCCAGCTTCTTCCCACAGTCCAAAAACATGCAGATTTGGGGATTAGGCCAATTGGACACTCTAAATGTGACCTTCATTTGGAGGATAAAGCGGTAGAAGATGAGTGAGTGAGTGAGTGCATATACTGTACACAGCTAAAATACAAATTATGCTCCCTGACCTATTCTCCAACCAAAACATGGCACAACATTTGTTTTAGAGTAGAAATATTTAGACAAAGCTGGTGTGTGTTTCTTTTCTGTCAGAGAGAGTCAGTCTAATTCTTCAGGGAAGGTAGAGTCTCACTAAAAGATTGATACAATCCCTTGTCAAAATGGTATATTTCTCTCCTCCATGTCAGCTTTGCTGTCTCCCTAATAGACACAAACATGCAGTCATATAGAGGGATATATCCCAAAGAAACTGTCAGTTTCAACCCTTATATGCCCCGGACATGCATGCACAGCCACAAAGCCGTAGAATGACACATGCATTCGCAGTGAAACACACAATGTTTAGTGGTCTCTGACACACACACAGACACACAAGCAAGCACACAGTCTAGTGGGAGGCTGAGAGGTAGAGACTGTGTCAAGACTGTCTTTGTCAATCAGGATCAAACTCCGCCCCCAAATCTCTGACCTCATCATTGTCTTGACAACCAAAGACTGTCAGAGAAGTCTGCTGAGACAGCAACTTCACTGAGGCACAGTGTGGGTGCATTTGTGTGGCGGGGTTTCTTTATGAACGTTTTTGTGCGCGCTTGGTACTTGTACGTGGTAACTTAGTACTTACTTTTGGCTACAGTGATCACAGTGGTGAACTAACCTTCATATAAATAATTCATTTCCACAATTTGTTTATTTGTTTCACAATCTTAATTTAGGCTACTTTTCGTAATTAAGTAATTAAATTTTCTTCTATGATTCTTTAGTCTGATCTGGTTACACAGGTAAGCCATGCTTGATAAGCAATCTTAAAATGGACTCTAACCCAATAAACCTGCCAACTCACTTATTATTATGATTATTATTATGTTGTAATTAAGCAGCAGGCTTCCCGTGGCCCGCACCAGTTCTCATTCACCTGCTCGGCTGTTGATATCTCTTAAATGTTACACTTGTGTGTTGTGTTGTTCTGCCCTGACTGATGCAAATTTTGTTGCACTGGCCTGGCCATGTGTAATAGCAATAAACTGAATTCAAATTAACTAACATTAGCAGCAGCTGTAACCCCATCCGCCCTCTCTGTCCTGTTATGTAATAGATTTTTATTTTAAGGTGCTACAGGCAACTTTTGTGTCCCTCGTGGTTTCTGTTTGGTCACTGATGAAGACCAAGGACACAGGTAATTCTTTATTGTGCATGGAATAATGCGGTTCTCCTCTGCCATAAAGAGAGGCATAATTTTTCTGTGAAAACCTGTTTTCCCCGTTAGGTTTGTTAAAAGAGGATGTAAAATATTAAAAAAAAAAAAAAGCAATGATAATTAAAATTCTAAATTGCTTTGGATAGCTCTGTTAATATAGTTTCCCTGACATACTTTTGGTTTTTGAGGAGCAGTCTGAAGTTGAAGTGCTTCTTACCACCTCCAACCACAGCTTTACTTTTTCAGTGTCTCTCTGCACCAATTAAAATACATGGTGCCACCATGCTAGATCACACTGTTCTCTCATCTTTGCAGTGAACACCCTAAGGCCATGTTTAAACCAGCATCTGACCTATTTATAGCACTATCATCTTTTCAAATATGAATAGCTAATGCATGGTATGCTAATCTGTGTTCCCCCCGTGCCTATTGGTGACTGGTCGTTTAAAGTTAGCATGCCGGCATGCTATCTATTTTGTTTTGTTTGGTGGGAGGCGAGATTTTTTTTTTTTTTAATAACCCCCCCCCAGCAACTCAGACTTCCTAACATCCTTGCACTAAACACCACTGTTTAGTGAAGTATCTGGCAAAACCATTGTCAGCCATACAAGTTGAAATAATAAAAATAGGTAATCTCTGCTGAGCTTGGATGCTGCTTACATTCTCTATTTGTCTTATAGGTTAAATTAAAACCTCATTTGATAACGGGTGCTCCAAAGGCCAAGCCACGATCACCTCTCTCAAGCGAGTTTCTGAAAGCATCACAGCCCTACAGGCCTCGTTATACTTGCAGTTTTATCCTGCTGCAATGGAACTGCTCAGCTGCCACAAGCAGAGAAGCTGCAACTGTGTTGGGCCACTTTGATCAGCCAGTATTAGAGACGTAGAGAAGCCGGTAGGTGTTTAAGCAGGCTGCCACAACTGTGATGTGTACACTTTACAGTAGGAACAGAATCCAATCAAGTTTGGATAAATTGGTAAACTATGACTTTGTTAATATGATTCTTCAGTCATTGATATTAACCAGGTGTTGAGAATTCTTTCGATATCTTTTTTAAAAACAAAGGTTTTGATTTCAAAGCCAATACATCTGATTAGGTCAGTGATGCCAATGGCATCATCAGAGGGTTTGTCAGGTGTGGTGTTACCTGAAGTCATTGATGAAGTTTATGGTGATGGGATGTTAAAGGTTATTGAATGACACATTATATGATGTAGTATCCCTTTGGCTTTGCAGTCAAAACAGTTGCACCACACTGGGACTGAACTCTCATCAAATTAAAGCCACATTTTTCAGTCTCTTTTTGTTTGTTTGATTGTTTGTTTGGTGAAGTTTATTGAACTACTGTATCATTTAGTGAAAACTCAATACTGCATTAAGAGTAAGACTAAAAACTGAGCAAAGCCTACAGGAAAGAGCTCATTGTGGGGTTAAATCAACTCAGACATTGTAAAGTTGAGGAAAGCAGTATTCCAACTCAGTGCTTCTGAATCCCTTGGAATGTAGGCAAAATCTAATAAAACTGCCTGTGTAGTCTGCTATGTGCATGGGTACTTGAAGGTGAAAGGGTACATGCACAATTTATAGGGAGTGGAAAAGCCCAGAGCCTTTTTCTGCCTCAAAGCGACCTGCTGGGTTAATCTGAACATGTGTATGGGGAAGATCTGGACTGATGGATGCAGACTCTGCCAGAGCAGAAGGCCATACAGCATTGGCCACACACTCATTACATGATTAGCTTCTATAGTGTGTCAGCAAGTAATCTAATTTTCATCATTATATTAAAATCAATATGTATCTTAAGATATTACTTTCCCACCATTCATCTTAATATCCACTGAATGTAATTAAAGTGAATGATGTGTTTGGCCCTGTATGTAATGAAGGTCAAGGATTTTTAAAGTAAATCTAGATGGAACATTTTCTCTCCACCTTTTTTATCACTGACTTACAGTTGGTACATAAGCCGGCTGATGCAGAATCCACCCACACACAGACCCCCAACACAGTTAGGGCTGTGGGAACCGCTGTAATGTATGAACCACACTGCGGTTTTATTATACATCACCTGTGATGATGGAGGTTCAAGGGCCTTTTCAATTTTTATAACATCCTTCGAGAGGCATAATGACTGAGCGTGCACAGTGATGCCTGGCGCAGCTTCTCGTTGGCAAATCAGCCCATGTCAAATTGTAGTGATGATGCTAGACACAGCCGGTTTTCCAGGTTTGGCTCATTCAGGCTGGAGTGGAACTTTGAAATGTGGTCTTTGTAATGGTCATGTCGCTCTCCTCCAGTTACATCACAGACACAAGGGGCACCCATGTCATCAGTGATATGCTTTCATCCTGCCGTAAGAACTGAATAAATAAATAAATAAACAAATAGAAACAGAGTCCAGTTTGACAGAGTGCATTCTTTTTGGGAATAACCATAAACATAATATCACAAGCCACAAATAATTACAATATTATAGTAAATTAATTATCACATTGCTCTCACATGCATATTAGCAGACATGCTAAAACATTAAACACAGTGTAAATAGGCCACAATCTTCCCACACAAAGAAATTCAGAGATACAATTCAGTCTCATCCTGCTGCATCACCAGCACTGGCTTTGCTTCTGAGATGTTTGTGCATGACCAAATATGCTCCTACCACCAACCACATCCAGAGCATTAGTTCCACCATGAAAGTTTTAAAAACATGTGTCCTAATGTTCACATCCATATTGACCAAATTGACCAAATAATATAACTTTTTTATTTTAATTATTTTATATTGAGTTCAGATGAACTTTAAGATGAATACTGCATAAATGTCTGTGATGGCAGCTCTGTAGATCTGCATGTTGTTGATGATCTCTCTTTTTTAATCTAATTAATTAGGGGCTTTGTAATGAATTAATTGCAATTAATCACATTTCAATTGCAAATCAATGTTTGACATTTTCCATTCAAACTGATTTTGGTAGAGACTGAATAGATTAATAGACATATATATTTTTAACAACAAAACAACTTCCAAGTAGTTGCTGGATGTCCTCTTGTGTCGCATTCAATGTCAACGTTCCTTCCGTCACACTGGTTCGACATCAAGCTACATATCTCACTGATGCTGCCATTGGACACAGCCCAAACCCCGCCTACCAAGTAAAGGTACTGTTTTCAATCGAAATGCAAGCCTGACCCTGAGTTTGATGACTTGGACATGGACTTGAACTTGGACTCAGAACACTGTGGGCTTGCATGAGAACCGACTGGCTTTTCTCTGGTGATTCTGACTCATATTGAATCACAGGGGATTCAATAACATCAACAGTATCAACAGTACATATTTTTTGCTACCCTGATGTTGGTTCCTTGTTTGTGTTTTATAGGCCCCTGATCATCAGTTTTAGGGAATCTTGATTTAACAGTTAATATGCTGTTGTTGTGTATCTGTCAATCTGTCATAGTGCTCTTGAAAGTAACATGATAATTGTTGACCTTTCCCTGCACAATGATTTATACATTTCAAAACTTTTAAAACCTTTGCTGTGTTCTATGGAGCAATGAACTCTATGTAATTCCTCATCCTACACACACACAATTATCTATGAAGCCTTGTCCACACTTCATCCCAATGTGTGTCTCCCGAAAGACAGGGTGTAGTAGAACTGTCAAATCCCAGAGACACACTGGTGTTCTGGGCTGGATGTGAAGGACTCCAGGGACACACACACACGCACGCACACACTCCTACACACCAGCCCTGAGTGCAGAGGTAAGCGGCTATTTGACAGTAGACCTTCAGGGAGATAGAGGAGCATTTACTGTCCAGAAAGAGAGAGAGAGGGAGGATGGAATGGGGGTGAAGTAAATGACAGAGGAACATTACATACAGCTTAGGGAATAAGGGTTTTGGTGACTGAGAGCCATCGTGAGACACGTAATCAATATTAGTTATTTTTTAAAAATTACAGCTTTTTAGTGTTTAGAGGCAGAGATGTGCTACGTCATGGTGCATCTTTTTCTGTTTACACCAGAAAAAGGACCTTCTCTGGTATAAAGAATTACCTTTTTAGAACCACTAGTACTCATGGAGAGTAAAGCCTGGTCCTAATGAGGCAAACCTAACTTCCAAGTAACTAGTTAATATTAGATATCAGATGTGAATTGTGGTTTGTTAGGATCACGGTTCGGCACTAATGGGTTAGGACGTGTTTGTGTTTCCTCATTCAGATGTGCATTAATCAAATACAGGCCAGTCACTAACTGACCTGTGTTTAATTAAATGACTAATAGATTTTAGACGGGGGGAGGCAACATGTTTTGATGTTATTGATCATATTTTCATAATTCAAGTTGTAACATAAGGGCCACACGGTAGAGTAGAGCAAAAAGACCCAAGCTCACAGACAAGGACCTTTCTTTATTGTTAAGCTTAGATGAACCCCAAATGCAGACACAAGTGAGTCAAAAGGTAAAAAAAAAAAAGAATTTATTCCAAAAAGCTGACAGCAGAGCTGGGAAAAATCTGGTGATTTCAATTAACCGAATGCAGTAGAATGGGCTGGTGAACCTGGGGGAAAAGGCAAAAAGGTGACATAAGTCCATGTTACAGGAAATAAGGCAAGGTGAACAAACGAGACGTTACCATCTGGGGACAAAACAATCTGGTGATTAGTGGTGAGAAGATCCAGGCTTTTACACAGGAGGGAGTGGATGATGGAAATCAAGAAATAAATACATCTATGGAGTTTGCATGTTCTACCCATGTGCAAATAAGTTTTCTCTGGGTTTTCTGGTTTCTGCCACACAGTCAAAAATCATGCTAGTGATCTGTCCAGGCGTGTGACGCGACCTTTCATGCCATGTCAGCTGGGATCGGCTCCAGTTCCCCAATGACCCTCATTTGGAGGATAAAGTGGGTTGATGAATGAATGAACATTTCATTATACTACATATCAAGTGAAATGAGGCAGATTTACAATCCTCACCCTTCTCTATTCTAGTGTTGAAGAGAGGTTTGGACAATATATGCACTAAAATCAATATGAGCAGAGTTGGAGAGATTGCCTCAGGACATACTGTATGTCACAGATGGAACTCTGCCCACGTAGCAGGTATCATGATTTTAGAAAAAAAAAATAAAAAGGGAAAAAGGACTAGATGCAGAAACAGAGTTAAAAAGGGAATAACAAGGTTTATTACAAAAAAATCTAGACACAAAATACCAGTCCAAACAACTAACAAAAAACGCTGAGGCTGGCCGGCTGACGAGGTGGAGCTCAGGAGGAAACTAGGGAAAGAGAACAAAAAGCAAGCATTAGGTAATGCTAATAAAAAGTTGCAGTTCAGAGACTAGAGAGAGCTTAGAGCATGCTACGGTGTATTGCAGGTTACCGGTGTTACTGAAAGACACGCTGACAACAGGAGGCAGGAAACCACAGTATAAATAGCAAGTAGGCTGATGATCAGTGAGGAACAGCTGCGCAGATTGAATGCTCCGCCTCACCTGCCAACCAGCCCCCCTGAAACAAAAAGCAGAACACTTTCCCAGGAAGCAAGGAAAGAAATCCAAAATAAAAGCAGGAAGTAATCAAAAGGCAGGGAAACAACCCAGACCAGACGTGAAACATGACAGCAGAATTGGGTTAGGTAGCAGGGTCTCAATCTCAAAATGTTAATATTTAGTATTTAATGGCCTGGTACTTCTCAGGCGAGCTTTTTTGTGATCGTACTAACTGCATTATTTAATACTTATTTCTCTCTCTCAGTCAGATAGAACCATACTCCAAGTTGAAAAGCAAAGAGACCCCATGAAAAAATACAGAACAAGTAATTCTGGCGTCTTTGTAAAGGATCATCAAACATGAAAAGAAAGTAAGAATATAGTCTTCTTGAGCTTTGGTAGATACTTAATGAGCTCTAATGTTCCAAAAGAGCATTTGATTTTCTCAGAAATGGAAAAAGGTAGGGAAACATATTGGGGAGAGACTTTTATAAAGAAGTTTGTTCTGCCACACTTTGCTGGTAACAATCATTTCATATATTTGTCTTTTAATATATCTTGCTTTAGTGTACGCTCATATAGAAGTGGTTTGTGAGACGCTGCTGGTGCTGAGTCAAACTGTCAACCTAATAGTCTGTTTGAAGATCATATGATGTGACACTGATTCTAAATACTGAGGTCATTTAGTATTTGTCCAGTGTGGTATCAAAACATATATATATATATATATATATGTATATAGAAAGACTCCCATGCTGGCAGATTTACTTGGAAGCCCAGTGTGTTATTGTCACTCCCCACTTTCCCTGCTGTGCTGAGCTGGGTGCTTCCTTATGGAGAGAGAGAGAGAGACAGTAAAAAGGGAAAATGTAAATGTGTTCATATTACCATTCACTGTTATGGAAAGCCTAGGAGTTGGGTTATTGAATATTGAAATAGGCAGTAGGTGGCATTAACTTTCAAGTAAATAACCATAACACACTGCATGGGAAGAAGACACAATGAAGACAACCGCTATGTGAATATTCAACTTTTAAAATAAAAATCTATTTTATTAAGCAGTAAGTTAGTATTTTGTAGTTTATTTTGTGGTAGTATGGTCAGTGCGTGTGGGACTGTATTGTACCATAACTCCTCAGGAGAATGATTACTGATGTCATAAATCAATCAAGAATTGTTTTATGGTGTTTTTCTTACAGTCTTACATTCTAAATAACTTAACCAGTGGAGTCGCCCCCCCCATGGTCATTCAAGAGAATACAGGTTTCAGACCTTTGTGCACTGGCTTCACTTTTTGGGCTGTAAGACTAGTTTTAATCTTATCACATGTTCTAATTATACTGTGGTGTTTTTTTTACCCTACAGTAGCTGGGTGTAACAATTAAACAATGATTAATCTTAATACTTATTATGAGATAATTGCAACACTTAACCAAAACTGAGAAATGGAGCCTGGTGATTATTGATGCAGTGAACAATGAATTAACATGTAAGAGACAACGTGTTTACTCAGTGAATATGAATTAATGAGACTGTTGTCACTTGGAATTTTTTAATAAATAAACAACACTATATTAAACTTTATAGAAGAGAGATAGCATACACAATTATATAAAATTGAACACACAATGCAGGCAAAACATAATTATTTAAAAGTCAGAGGGTTGAGTACCAAACTACTTAGAAAACAGGCAGAAGTAATGGTGTCACTGTAAAAACTCTGTGTTTTGGTAATGAATCAGGAGTCAGTTAAAGTTGGTACTGAATAAAAATGACACAAGCAGAAACCTGACCTTCTAGTGCAATTAAAACGTGTAATAATGGAACCTTAGTTTCATTGTCAGGCAAAGCATTTTCTTCATTGAAGTTATTTCCAGTTTAATGATAAATGGTCTGTATTTTTTATAGCTCTTTTTTTAGTCTTGAAGATCAGTCACAGCTGCTTTACACCACAGTTTTGCCATTCATCCATTAACCACTCACTCATTCATTTACCACATTAACACACACGCTGCTGGTGCAGCCGTCTGAGTGTCTTGCTCAAGGACACATCAGCATGTATACTAGCAGAGCCGGGAATCAAACCCACAGCCATCCAGTGGAAAGACAACCTGCTCTATGTCGAAGCTACCCTCACCCCTCTTTTAGTGACAAATATACACAACTATCATGAGACTTGTGTACTTTCACAACACACACTTTGAACACACGCATTCATTCAAAGACAACTCTGAGAAAATACAATCCAAGCTGAAAAGGACTTTGCAGTGAGCGGAAACACATTAAAACCCGTATACTCACTCAGTGGGGTAGATGGATGTGCTTACATAAGAACTCTTTGAAATGGGTGGATGGATAGATAAAGGGGCTTTTAACTTAAGTACAACAGGAAGAAATACACACGCACGAACACAGAGAGAGACTGCATCCTTTCTGTCACCTGTCTTTGCCCCGTCCTCTTTCTTTCCTCTTTTTTCTTTCTATTTGCTGTAAAACTAGTGTTGTGCGACTTTTATCCCTGACGAAATTATAGGTTCATAAACTTTGTTCCACCACACCACACCAAACTCGCATCCACACTCATCACAAACCCGTGCCCACACACGGACACAGGTCTGGGCCACAAATCTCAGTTTTTATGGAGCTATCTATCGCTTTGTACAATTCTCAGACTCCCCGCCATTCATCGCTGTGAGGAACTGAGGAGAAGTTAGCTCTCAGTGGGTGGAGGTGTGAGAGAGGTCAGCCGACGCACCGCGGTGTGGTTATGACTCTCCGCTTCAACAAGCACAACTCGTGGTGCTGGCCCTGCGACTGTTTCATTTAAGCGGCAGTGCAGTAGAAACCATACATCTCTGCACAGCTAAAAGCTGCTGTTTATGTGCGACGACTGAAAAAGTGACATTTACTGTGAGCTATTCACACAGCTGCCATATTTGCTGTCGTCTAAATGCCACATCTACCATTTATCATATGATAGAAAGTTCTTACCTTGCAGTTCTTAAAACCAGCAATGGAGCGATGAAATTTTTGTTCAAGTGTGACCTCCAGTGTTTGCCAGTATAAGCCAAACTGCTGTGAATGGTGGTGTGCATCTATGACATTTTACTGCTCCAGGAAAGGTGGCATATATAAATATAACATGTGTTTTATTTTACTTTGCTGTACATGGAGACATTCATTTGTAATATAGATAGTGGACCCCACCACAAACAATTAAAAATATTGTGTGAAATACAGAAATTAGGTCCTGATTTCATGAGGTTTAATGTTTCTATCTCATGATTAAACACAGAGAAAGAAATACAACACAAAAACATAGAATATAAAAAGTGTAATTTAATAATAGTAATTTCAAAAATCTAATTAGGTAAACTGTATATCCTGAACTATGTGCTAAGTAGGTTACAGTAGATTAAGTATAATTGACAGATTGCCATTATATCCTCACATAAGTGTATTATTCTGTGTTCTTTCCCAGGCTTGGTTTACTGTGTGTAGATGTTTCATTGTCAAAACAATATGTATTTTATCATATTTAAATATTTTACAGAATCCGAAATTCTGGTTTGCAATTACAGTTCTGTGCAGGGATTTATTTTTCTGAAGAAGAAGATACATGCTTTAATTCTAAAAAATGTTATTTACTTTAATCTACTTTAATAAAGAGTGGTAAGAATATGACTTCTATATAATATCTCAGCCCAACATTGAAACAAATAAAAAATTGTTTAGCCTATTAATAACATTCTCCTCTTTTTTTGGTTCTGTATTTTCTACCTCCATGGCAGTATAACAGTGTTAGCTTAATGGGATATCACAAATAGAGGTAGAAGTTTTTCAACTTTTTCCTGTGGGAAAAATTTCATAATGTTCACTGGAATCACACTATCTTTCTTGTTTTTAAGATACAGAGTCAGAAAAATTAAAATAAGGAATGTGCAGTGTTATATATAATCCCTTTTTATTTGGTCGTTTGAGTGGACTGTATCCACACTGTGAGATACTTATGCATGTACAATCACACGGCACAGGATTCATCATATTTTGTCACATTCATGATCAGCAAGTTGTCAAGTCCAGAGAGTATGTTTGTGCCGTGTGTGTTTTGTGGCAGCCATTAAAATACTCCAAAAACAAGAGGAACTAGAACAAGCCAGAGGCTCGTTGGGTCTTTTTGTTTATCGTCTCTTGCTCTCTTTCTCTGTTTGTTTCTCTTTCTCTCTCTGTCTGCCTTCTGTGTTTTATTTGCTTGTCCTGTCTCTTCGTATCTCTCTCCACATCTCGTTCATTCATCCATCCACTCTTTATGTGCCCACAGCCCCCACCCTTGAAGCTGTTTCCAAGAGAATGACACAAGACAAAAAGTGTCTCAATGATTTCATGTATTTTTAGCACACACACACACACACACACACACACTGGTTTCCATGACTTCAGAGGACATTTTGTTGACTTACATTCACTTCTTGGAGAATTACCCTAACCTTAACCATAATAACTCTTTAAAACACGTCTTCACCTTAAAATGTAGAAATTTAAAAAAAGTCCCCATAATATGACTGTATAAACAGATTTAGGTCCCCACAACCTAAGGAATACAAGGTACACTGACACACAGAAACACTTGGTGTTCACACAGATATCCTTATGAAGAGTCTCTACACTGGCATTTGTTCTTTTGGACAGCCTAAATAAAGCCATGTCAGTAACCTTAACTATACCCACCTCTTACCTGACCGAACCTAAATTGTGGCCCTTAACCTAAGAAGTTCACATATTGCATTTTCTAGTTCCTAACCCAAACCATTACAACTAAACCATCACCTCATTTTAACCCTTTAACATTAACCTAAACCTAAATTCTAACCCTGACCTTAAAACCACATCTTAACCTTCAAAAAGCCATTTCAAGTTGTGGACCTGCCATGATGTCCTCTTTATTTTAGAAAAGGTCCGAAAGAGGGAACAAATACAAGCATACACACAAAAGTACACACATAAACACACACATAACACAGAATTGCTGCACAGTAATGGGTTTATGAACAATTAAATGATAATATTTATGAGATTATTATGTCCTATTTTAATTGTTCTAGCTGTTTTATTTTTTTCACTATATAAAAAATAGATGCATACCTTTACATACACACATCCCATTTTGGAATTTAAAACCAAGCAGCAGTGTCACCGGCGGTCAGGACCCTTCAGGTGGGATCACATCATGAGGCCTCTCAAATTATGTTTTATTAATTAGTGGTGTTTTCAGCTGTCAAGGTAACACACACACACACACACACACACACACACACACATACACACACAGACCTTACCCGACATTCCCCTATTTATGTAGACTGCACAGAGTCCCACGTGATGGACTGCACACACTGCACAGAGTCAGTATAGGTTACTTCCCCCTTAAAAGCTTGTTCACTCACCTCCACCCATAATAACACTCATATGCTGCATGTGACCATTTTAATTAATAAAACAAACTGACAATAGTTATTTTTTATTTTTAAAAGTTTGATGCTTGGAAACAATAAATAAAAAAATATATATGTAAACTAATTAGCCTATACACTTTTCTGTTGAATTCATTGCATGATTTAAATCTTGGTGAATAAAAGCAGGTTTTGTTTGTGTGAAAACAGATTTTCACACCTTGCACACATATAGTTTGTCGGACTCGGCACGTAAATGTGAACCCTGTGAAGTGGGTCTTACACAGTATATACAACACAGTTAATGACTGTCAACATACTTAGCATGATAATGTAGACGACAGAAGTAAAAAAAAATAAAAAGAAAAACAAGTCTTGTGTTGCACTGTTGATCTCAAAGTAGAAGTAAAAACAAAACAGAATCAGAATGTTGAGTTACTTGCAGCACTTATCTTCTCCAACTGCTATTGATAATGAAGCGATGATGTTGGTGTTTTAGCTTTAGAGATAAAAGACAAGTTTATTATCAGGCAACAGTTTTTTTTTATAATCCTGAACATAATAGAGTGTAAAATTAAGATATATATGTTGAGTGGTTTCAGCCAAACTTGGCTGTTGTCCCACAAACCTGCCAACATTGTTGTTCTATAATTGTGTGAAATAAAGCAACGCTGGCAACTTTTCTTTCCTTAAAGTTACAACTTTAGAATCATTTTTTATGGGTCACTGATTTGTTACAGAGTAAATGTTGCCTCCTCCTTTCCCACTCCACACCTGAATCTCTGTCCTTGCACTGTCTAAGTTTAGTAAACGAGTAGGAAAAAGTGAGGAGTCTGTAACTTAATGATAGTTACTGACTCAAACTGCCAGAATTAGCTGTGTTAGTTTTGCAACACTGAAAGAATGTCCACCAAAAGTTATAAAGTGTCCAGAACACTTTATAGCAATTTGGGCAGGCATCAGCTGGACAAAAAAAAAAAAAAAAAAACTTAATTCAAAGCAAGGACAAAGATTCTGACTCAGTGAAGGGAACTCTTCCCTTTCTTTATTCCAAGAAAATGTACCAGAACTACAGCTCTATCCAGGCTGCTTTATTAATGTGGTGAAATGTAAAGTCTAATAGTCTTAAAAGCAAACCATATACTAGTGAGTACAAATTCAGTCATTCACATACACCTCATATCCTCTAGTCTGACCATGACTATGAAATGTGACCCATGTCCCTCCCTGTGCAATATCCCTGTCAATAGACATGTGAAGGCCAAACGTTTGTAGCTGTCGGGGCCCATCAGGTCATATTATGTAGTGAAGTTTCGTACCTAATGTTTTATTCACTAAAGGTGTTTTTTGCTGTCAGGGAGAAACAGCCAGTGGAGGGTCCACACTGCTACGAGCCTCCATTTAAAACAGCAAAGTTAAACAAGATGTTCTTCAAATTCTTAGTGCCCATGCAAGCTCATGCAAGCTCAAGCTCACATTTAAAATAATTTAAAATGCAAGCAGAGAGTGGACTCCTTCCCATCCATCCTTCCATGCATTTTCTATCACTTTATCCTCCACATGAGGGTTACAGGGGAGCTAGAGTCAATCCCAACTGACACTGGGTACACTCTGGACAGGTTGATAGTCCATGACAGGACAAACAGACAGAGACAAAAACCAATCACATTCAAGTTCACACCTACAGTCACTTAGTGTCCATTTAACCTAATCCCCAATTTTGCATGCTTTTAGGCTGTGGGAGGAAGCCTGAATACCCGCAGAGAATTAAAATGGAAAGTGCTGGTGCTTACTATAATGATTCATTTTTTTGATTGCAGAACTTTTGGTCTGTATTATTAAAATACTACTTTAAATTGAATTTAAATGTTGGTATCAGTATTTCAAATTTAACATGCTGGAAAGATCTTCCATTGCAGTGCATTTCTGCAGCTTCCTGTTCAAATCAGTTCACAAATGCATACATGATGTAGTTCCAATGTCCTCTCAATGAAAGCCACACTTATTAAAATTCATTAGTGTTTTTTTCTTTACCTCAGGCACTTGGCAGCCCTGGGCTCATTGGATAGACCTCGTGTGTGTACTTGTATTTTTACCTCTTTAGGACCTTCTGGCATAAGCACTGACCTTGTCAGGACCAGTAGTCCTCATGGAGACCAAAACCGGGTCCTTATGAGTGTTAAGCTTAAAGCTAAAATGCTAACTGTACCCCAAATGCAGATACAAGTTAGTCAAAGGTGTAATTTATTCCACATATAACAAAAAAAAAAAAAAAGCAAAATCAGGCTACTGCAGAGAATAGAAGGCGGCTGGCTGGAGCAGGAAAGCAAAAGGGGCTGGTTATCCTAAAAAAGAGCAAAAAAGCAACCTAAGTCCATATTCAGGTAAACAGGTGAAGAGAGCAAAAGCGACATTACACAATGACTAACCAAATCGACAATTAGTGGTGAGAAGATCTGGGCTTTTATACAGGAGGGTGTAGATGATGGCAATCAGGAAATAAGCTGCAGGCATGTGAGCAGGAACCAGGAAAATGCGTTTCTCCAGCCAGCCTGCAGGGATGACAACCATTCACTCCCACAAACACACCCACTCACACAGACAGGGAACCAGACAGCCACAAAACAAAAAGGGAAAAAGTAAAAGGGAAAACAGGAGGAGAAACAAGGCTTATGGACCCTAACAATTAGGGAGAACCTCTTTTCTGAGGAAGTGGTTAAGTTTAGAGCTAAGATTTGAATTGGGATTAGGTTTAGGTTAGGGTATGGTTATGGTTAGGGATAACAATTTGTTTAGGCTGTCTAAATGAATAGAAGCAAACACAGTTTCCCAACAAGAATAGCTACTCAAACCTGTGTGTGTTTCTGTTTTTCGTGCTCCTGAACATATTGACCAATCAAACCTTCTGTATACATTAAAATGTGACCTTGGGACTTGAGATCAGTGTGATTTGTATAAATTAATGAAAGCACACTTGGGCTCTGAGACAAACAAAGAGGGGAAAAAAATAGAAATATACAATATGTGTATACAGTATATACTGTATACACATATGCTTCATGTGGAGACTTTGTTTGAGTTGAGTCAGATCAAACATACACACACAGCAGTTGTAGTGAGGACACTTATAAACATGGTGCCTCTTATCCTAACCTTAAACCCTAACTTTAACCCTAACCCAATTCTAACCCTAGCCTAAAACCAAGTGTTAACCTCTTTAAGGTGTGACAGAATGTGAGGACAAGCCAAAATGTCTTCACTTTATAGGTTTTTTTGGTCCACACAAGGATACCCATATAAAAACACACACACACTCACAAAGCTTCATGGTGTGTTTGAACTTATAGAGCATTATGGGAAGCTGGTCTTTGCTGTTTTGCTTGGATTGGCAGCCTGGAGTCTTGCTTAAAGGCATTCCTGTGAACCAGTGTGAAACAGAGAAAATAGCATGTTGAGTACAATGATTATGTGTGTGTGTGAAAGAGAGAGAGATACAGAGCATGGCTGCCATATCTCAGTTGAGCCACAAATCTATGCCAGCCTGTTTATTTTGGAGCATCAAAGCTTATTTTTAGATAATTGTAGTGGCGTGTAGACCTCAGTGGCAATTATTAGCATTGCAAATCTTGGAGTTTGTTTCGGAACACCAGCTCACTTTGCAGTTTTTTTTTAATTTAATGAGTTTTGCTTCCTGTTATCCTCCTCTCGTCCTCTTCTCTTTGACTTGGTGTCCCAATTCAAATCATTTGGTTTGTTTAGATAATGGGATCATTTAGCTGTTTTAATTTCTAAATTTACCCACTCATCTCTCTCTTCCTTTCTTTTATTCAGGGCCTGTTTTCCTCCCCTCTAGGTTTTCACTCTCCCCCTTTTTAAATTCCTGTGTTTATTTTTATATAATTAATTCCTATAGCAGGTTGTTTTTTTTAGCACCTTCTTTATAGATGTTTCCTGTGTCTCATTCATGACTCACAGTCTTGCTTTGTGTATATTTTTCTCTATTTCAGTCTCCTATGCTCACTTTGTACTGCCTCACTTTTACCATCTCATTTTATCCTCTGTTGTGTTGATGTACATCTTTAGACTGTGTGTTTAGCCTCAATGACATCTTGGTGCATACACCTCACCTCTGATAAGGTTCAGAGCACTCTATTTGCAGGGAGAACTGATCATATACAAGAAATCAGATGTCTTTAAGTTAGACCAAAGTTATTTGGTGTTGGCTAAAATGTTAAAAACATTGCTGCTATACTGCAAATATGGGGTTTGAAAGACAAAAGCAGGACTATTTTTGGGTCAAAGGAAAACTGGCTATCCAGTTTGACTATAGGAAATGTACAGAATAACCCATTTTAATGTTGGAGAATAAAACTCAGGAAAAGTGAAATCTCCCCTTTCTATGTCATACAACTTAAAGAAGGGCAAATTGTAAGTCGTATGCATGAAGAAGACTGATAAACTAAGCTATAGAGTTAGACCTCTTTTCAAAACAAATCTTTCCATTCCTTTGTCTTCTTCCTCCCTCTACTATTTCCCCATGCATCGTTTCACTATACAGGCTTATGCTTTTGTCACTGAGACAATCCATCACTATTTTCTAGTCCAGTCAACACAAAAGACCAAAAATGTAAAACTACGGAAGTTCATGTCAAACTCACAACCTGATAATATCTTTCAGGTTGGTACACAAGGACAATTAAAAATAAACTAATTGAAAAAAAGAAAGCCTTACAGTAGACAGTCTTCATTAACAGTAATAATTCAACCCATCAGTTCACTGAGATGTGGACAGTTCCTGCATTTCATGCAGTCTAGAATTCAGAACCATGGACAGCAGCCTTGACACTTATCAGTCAGATCCATCAGTTCTGAATGAGCAACAATGATCACAACTCTCACCTTGTGGACAACATGAAAGTTTTTTTTTTTTTTTAATATTTGCAGAATCACATTGCTAGGTTTTGGTAAAATATTGTGTGATGGAAATTAAATCCCTCTATGAAAAAAGGGAAGCCACACATTCAGCCAAAACATTGGATTTACAAAGTAAATCTTTTCTGTTTTAGAAGTGCTGCATCACAAATGCTGCAAAAGACTTAATAGACACAAGTGTTCAAGGTATGATTCATCTCAATTGTTCCTTGGTATTGTACACTGCCAAAAAAAGTAACCAACAAAGAAGAAGCATTGGACCACCTTTAGCTTTAATTATGGTACACATTCGCAGTGGCATTGTTTCAATAAGCTTCTGCAGTGTCACAAAATATATTTTCTTCCGGTGTTGCGTTAATTTTTCAACAAGATTGTACTCATGATGGGCGAGTCGAACCACTGCACAAAGCCTTGTCCAGCACATCCCAAAAATTCTCAATGGGGTTAAGGTCTGGACTCTGTGGTGGCCAATCCATGAGTGAAAATGACGTCTCATGCTCCCTGAACCACAGCCTGGTGAATCCTAGCATTGTCATCTTGGAATATGCCCATGCCATCAGGGAAGAAAAATCCATGGAATAACCTGGTCATTCAGTATATTCAGGTAGTCAGCTAACCTCATTCTTTGGGCACATAATGTTGCTGAACCTGGACCTGACCAACTGCAGCAACCCCAGATCATTGCACTGCCTCCACAGGCTTGTACAGTAGACACTAGGCATGATGGGTGCATCACTTCATCTGCCTCTCTTCTTACCCTGATGCTCCCATCACTCTGGAACAGGGTCAATCTGGACTCATCAGACCACATGACCTTCTTCCATTGCTCCGGAGTCCAATCTCTATGCTCCCTATTTCTTTTTCCTATTGGCCTCACTGATTAGTGGTTTTCTTAAGGCTACACAGCTGTACAGTCCCAATCCCTTGAGTTCCCTTCACATTGTGTGTGGAAATGTTATTACTTTCACTATTTAACATAGCCGTGAGTTCTACTGTTGTTTTTCTAAGATTTGATTTCATTAAGTGATCACCAATCACAATCATTCAGGACTTTTTGTCCACATTTCTTCCTCAAAGACGATGGTTCCCCACTGTCCTTCCAGTTTTTAATAATGTGTTGGACAGTTCTTAACCCAATTTTAGTAGTTTCTACAATCTCCTTAGATGTTTTCTCTGCTTGATGCATGCCAATGATTTGACCCTTCTCAAACAGACTAAAATCTTTTCCACAACCAAAGGATGTGTTTTTCCACATGGTTGATTAAGAAATGAGAAGCTACTCATTGCATCAGTTGGGGTTAAATAACTTGTTGCCAGCTGAAAGATAATCACCCATGCAGTAATTATCCAATAGGAGGCTCTTAACTATTTGCTTTGTTAAATCCAGGTGGTGACTTTTTTTTTGGCCAGGCAGTGTATTGGTCCACCAGATGGAAACACAAAGATGCCTAACTGGCACTGATAATGTACTGTATATCAAATGAAAAAAAGCTGAGACAGAGCAGCAGTTGCTGTTATCTCAATCCAACCGATCTGTGAATGTAACCTAGACTGCCAAGTCAGTATTTAGGTCAGAATGATCTTTATTGTTAGTCAGTGAATATACATTCACCGCATTAGCAATGAGTGTTTTCTTTGTGATTTCTATCACTTTTATCACTTCTATCACTTAGATCCTCCTGCACATTAAGTTCACATTCACTCACACATATGATTGCACCACCAGGTCACAGTACCTACGCACATGCAGAGATTGTACAAGAGGCTGTGGTCGGAGTCAAATATGGCCCTGGGACATTCAATCTGTCTTCATATGTCATCACACACATTCAGAGAAAAACACAAACACACATGCACCCCTATTGTCTGCATCCATTAGCTTTGCTTTGCTGCTCTGACCTACTGTGGTCCAGACCTACTTTTTGTTGTATTTGTGTGTTTGCCAGTGTGTGTGTGTTTTGTCTGCTTTTCATGTGGAGCATATCTGTGGGTATGAGGTTTCCTCCTGCACATGCACAGAGCTGAGGAACACTATTGAACTTCATCTCCTGGTTAAATTGTCATTTGTTTCCATAAAGAACACAGTGTACCTGAAGTGTAGTGTTGCTGCGTGTGTGTTGCTGGAGGGAACATGGCTCTGACTATGGAGATGCTTGCTCTTGGGCGAAGCTTTTCCTAACCTCTGTTAAACCCCCCTCTGTGACTGAGGACACTGTCTTCTCAGCAGTACGGCAGGTGACAAGAAGAAGAGCGTGTTCTTTCTTAATGGGGACAAGAATGAAAAGACACTGGCTGATTAAGGCATGTCTGCAAGTTTGATTAGCTGGTGCTTACAGTGGACAGGTGTCCCCATTCTTCCTGCTGGTGTGTGAACACAGTTAGTGGATCAGGTGGGTCCTAACAAACAGCCATTAGATTTTATTGCTCCGGGTTGGGGTGATTTCCTGCAGGGAAGAAAGTCATAAAGTGAAAATTAAAAGCGATAAAGAGAATCTCAACAGACACTTGTCGACTAAATTATGCTTAAAGGACATTGTCCTCAGAAGTTGATAAATACCTTTAATGAGAGATACAATCAATTATCCACAGTATCTTCAGTAAAGGTATACACATGCTGATTGTTATGATATATAATGTGATAACTTAACCATGTCTTTTGTGGAAAGTTGTTCACATGCACTGCAGTAAGATGCTGTTACCAGCAGTTGTTCTTTTGGCCATTGCATATTTAGCCTTAGTGTCACATGGTGAAGTAGTGGATAGCACTGTTGCTGAGGTGCAGAGGTTAATGGGACACTCAACTGCCCATAGATGTGAGAGGGAATGGTTGTTTGTCTCTCTCAATGTTGGCCCTGTGATGGACTGGCAGCCTGTCCAGGGTGAACCTTGTCTTTCGCCCTATGTCAGCTGGGATTGGCTCCAGCAGCCCCATTCTCCTCATGAGGAGGATAAAGCAGTAGACAATGAATGAATGAATGAATGAATGAATGAATGAATGACATGTAAAGCTGTTTTTTTTTTTTAAATCCAATTAAGAGCCAGAACTCCTCAAACAGGTAGACCTCTCTACACGCCAGGTTAGGCTGTTTATCGGTTAGTGAATGCTCCTGAGGTGAGGTACTTTTCTAATTATTAAAACCTTATTTCATGCTGTTGTAGTGTGACTAGAGCTTTGTTGAGCGTTGAGGCTCTGCCATCGCTTTTTTCTCTCTTTCTCCTTGTTCTTCTCAATTACACGCACACGCATGTAAAAAAACATACAAAACAAAACACACAAAAACAAGCTGATATCAGACACATCTGTACAATAAGACTTGTTAAACATCATTTTGTTCTTGCTAAGCATATGCTGTATTTGAATAAAGGGCAGGGAAGCCAGATCCAGTCATGTGCTGTAACAGGAGATCTAGGAAAAATTTCAATGCCAAGTGCGAACAGTCAGACTGTCATCACTGGATCACTGAGGACTAATGTTAATACCAGGTCTGACCAAGGCTAATAAAAGTGTTCCATGTTTTAACCTGACTGTACAACTAATAGATAGATAGATAGATAGATAGATAGATAGATAGATAGATAGATAGATAGATAGATAGATAGATAGATAGATAGATAGATAGATGCTGCAATATAACGGCATTAACCACTCTGTGTGACCCATGATAAAATCATTGGGTTAGATATTGGAACAAGAAAAAAGTAAAATCAGACCTGCAAACCTTAAATATCACATAAATGCTTCCCTATAGTACTGTTAAGAAAGATGCACTACTGATTTTGAGAGAGCCATCACTCAGGTGGGAAATTAATGAGCACAAATTTCACTCAGTTCTTTCAGCTTAGTGGTATCATTTTATACTTTGATTTGTGATATTAGTATTTGGATGTGCACACACACACACACACACAAAATGGTATTAAGCCTTTCCTAACAAAAGTGTAAAAAAAATGGTGAAAATTGTTCCTCCGTCCACATGACACATGACACATTTCTGCTCCTATGTCTCTATATGACACTGACACATGAGGAACAGCGTGATATCATTTTGTGCCTCACTGCCACAGTTGATGCGATGCTGCTGCAAAGCTATTCCCATCTCCAGTGATCACACACTCGTTGATTGAAAAATTAATAGCATGGTTCAGTTCATAGCTGTGATCTAAATGTGTTATTGATTCTGAAACAACTTTAATGGGAATGGCATCATTGGTTTATTAATAACTGTGGCAGTTCCCACAGGAAGGGATGCATTGATTGTGCATACATTGAATGCAACACAGCACAGCAGCTTGGTAACGATACACAAAGCTGGTTAAAGAATGAGTGTTACTGATCAACCTTAAGAAAACGTACACACATTAAAGGCTGGAAGTTGACTAAAGTAGCTATCATGGTAGTTGCTGGTTACTCTCCAGGAGACAAACACACAGTGAACATGAGCCCCAGCCTGATAAATTAAGCTCCTCACAGAGGAACCAGGGATGCTGTAAAGTCTCTCATATTTTTCACATTAATTTATGGCTGACGTTCACACTGCCTCCAATTCACAGCTCCACTCAAGTGGGGAGCAGAGGACCAGCCTCTGTGAATGCAATTAAAGTCAAAAAAGTTAAGGGCTGCTCCCCCTTGGAGAGCAAAACAACTGTAAGTGGTGAACTGACAGAGAGAGAGAAATTCATACACATCTCAAATACAATGAACACACACGCGCATTCAGAGTCCTATAAAACTGTTATTGTTCTATGCTTTATTGTTACCTTGACATTTATCTCCTCACTTTCTTTCCTCACTTCCCTTTTATAGCTTCGTTTTCTTCGACTTCTCAGTGTGAATGGTGATTTTGCTGATAGTTTTCACATCATTATTACAGTGCAGATGCATTTACAACACTGCAACCAAATAACTCTCTCGGAACTGCAGCAAGAAAACAAGGAGAAATGAAACAAGGATGAGTGAAGGGTGAAAGAGGTGGGACAGATGAAAAGTGTCATTGTGAGATGAGATGTAGAGAATGTATGCCCTGCATGTACAGTATATTTTGAGTCTTGTTTTACATTAGTTGCATGAACCATTTTGAGTAAAAGGTGTTGTGTTTCTTTCCACTGTTTCACAATTACAGACTGGTCATGTTGTAGTTATTGTCTGTATATGTATGTAAAAATGGACATAGGCCCCTGTGAAGCACAGGAAGTTGGACAGATGTAGCAGATAGCCACCAGGGGGTGACTCCACTGATAAAGAAAAAGAACAGTTTGAATGGAAGTCTAGGGGAAAATGAACTTCCACTTCTCATTTAATTCATAATGTCAGTGACATTTTCCTGAGGAGTTAATGTCTCAATCTGTAGTTCAGTCCATTTGATAAATTACATTTCCATTTAGAGGAAAAAAGACAATTAGGGACAGCACATATAGTGGACACAAATGTGATTCACAATTTAATGTCTTTTTTTTTTTTGTTTAAGATAAAATTGGCGTGGCAACCTTACTTAGGAACAGAACATACTCAGGGGAGTGTTATGTTTTTACTGTGGACATGTATGGACCCAAGTAAGGAGTGGTAGTTAAAAAAAGAGGAATTTACATTTTATTTACAAAAAAAAAAACACAAAAGAGCACAAAATACTTAGCCAAATAATAATGAACAAAAAGCGAGGAGACTGGAGGAGCTGGCTGGCCGGAGTGGCGCACTGAAAAGGAAAAAACTGATGATTAGAGCTATGTCTCTCAAAATGGCAAAACCTAGTTCTTAGTTGAGTCGGTCGTGATACCATGGAGACTGTGAGACGCGCTGACAAGAGTCACAGGAAACAGCAGGGGTTTTAAGGGTAGGAAGGTGATCAGGTGATGATTTGCAGGTGCGCAGGGAGAGAGACCACCCGGCTGCCTGGTCAAGCCTCCCGAAACTACAAGGCAGAGACAGGGTTGCACAGGAAATAGACAACACGAACAAAACAAAAGACAGGAAGCATGTGGAGCCGGACCCTGACAGGGAGCTTCTTTCCTTTTTTTGTACCTTTCTTTTAACACTACACCTGTCTCATTACATGAATCATACATTTTTCTGTGATATTCTTCTTTTCAGACCATCTTTCTGTCCTTAATGAAAAAAAATTGAGCTCAATTTAATGGTGTGAAAGGCAATAAATATACAGTTTAAAACTTAAAAAAAAAATGCATCCTGACTGACAAACCATGTGTCATAAACACCCACAAATGTCTTGGATGTCACCAACACTTCTTTCATTGAGAAAACATTAACATATTTTATTTTTAAAATTTTATTCCTGTATTGTAAGCAAATTTAATGTGAGGGAGGAATTAAATATATTTGATAGCAGTTCTGAAAAACAAATCATAGTCTGTCATCTGTGATTACTTTTTGACATTTACTGCCATTTTGCAGTGACAGTGATGTTAAACCAAAAATACTGACACACTGGAAGAGGCTCAATGTTGTTCAGCATCGTACAGTTGCCCCAGTTACAATGTTTGTGCAAAATTAATTGCAGCCTTGTCAGATACTGAAACAGTGAAGACATCTATCCATCAAGTCTAATGTACCATAGCAACCCAAAAATTACATTTCCACAAAACTACAGTGCATTTTTATTTATATCTTCTAAGGAATCGAAAATGTTTTGAATCAAATATTACCTATACGGGGCCACACAGTTGGTGTAGTGGTTAGCACTCTTGCCTTTGCAGCAAGTAAACCCGGGTTCATGACCCGGTCAGAACAAGGGACTTTCTGCATGTAGTTTGCATGTTCTCCCCGTGTGTGTGTGTGGGTTTTCTCCAGGTTCTCATGTTTCCCCCCACAGTCCAAAAACATGCAGATTTGGGGATTAGGCCAATTGGACACTCTAAATTGCCCATAGGTGTGAATGTGAGAGTGAATGGTTGTTTGCTTCTATGTGGCCCTGTGATGGACTGGTGACCTGTCCAGGGTGTCCCCTGCCTCTCGCCCCATGTCAGCTGGGATTAGACACCAGTGCATCCTCATGTGGAGGATAGTGGTAGAAGATGAGTGAAGATTTACCTATTTGCATGTCTACAGGGATGAATATATAATAATAATATACTAAGGTTTAGGGACAGTGAGTAACCTGTGTTTACCCAGCCAGAATGTCCATCCGGGCCCCATAAGGGTTATATTTAGGGAGACAGCACGGGTCCCAAGTGGGTTTGATGGCGGTTTCCATAATGATCCCATCCATGTTTGCCCACTTCAAGCTTAGTACTTAGTACCACTTAGTACCCTTTCCTGGCTACCTGGGTACTGAGTGAGTATCTGGGTGGGGCCACCATGGAAATCACAGATAATTCTGTGATAATATTGTCACCCTGTGTTAGTGTTATGCACTCCGTAATGACTCAATGTATGATTTCAGCCTTCAACAAATGTCTCACAAATTATTTTGATGGTACATCAACTTATAAAAAGGTAAATATCACCAAGTGTCAAAGCCTGAGCAGGTCTGCATCACCTGTATTGGCACTACATGAGTGTAAAGAGTTTTGTAAATAACTTGTCATCTATATTTTGTGCATTTGATCCTGCCGTTAGTGAGGCCATTGTATTGAACTCGTCTCATCCTCTTGTCCATCTTGTTCATAAATTAAGTCAGTCGAACAATGTGCATACAATGAACAATAGCTTATACAAGCCGGGTTGGAAACGCAAGCTAGGTAAACTAAAGCTAGGTAAACTATGTTGTCATTTTTTGGGGGGGTTAGCTTTTGTTTCAAATATACTGAAAAATAAAACTATGTAATCATATCTGTATAAAATGATCTAGGCTACAGAGAGCAAATTTTACATGGTGTTACTTTAACTTTTAAGTGGTGTTTCAGCCTTTAAGGCTTTCTTCCAGGTCACATCGCCCCAGATGATTGTGAACTCCTTCGCTATATGTGAAACCAATCATACTTATGTAGGAACATTTTGTTCTTGTTTCTTATTAGAGTGCAATTTTGGGGGAAAGGGTTGGTTATTAGAATGAGTGAACCCCATTCAGCGAAGATTTGTCAAAATACACCATTAAAACAGAGACTTCATTCAAAGAAAGCATCCATAGACACAGAGACTGTAGACTGTTCTTGAGAGCTGACAGTACCTGTTTTCTCAGACTTATGACTTAACAGCATGAACCACCATTTGCTTTTTGTCTGTCTGTCTGTCTGTCTGTTTGTATTGTATGGTAGGTTTCCTGATGTGTTTGGATGGGTGGGCGCATGTGGAATATACAGTATAGAGTACTGTGCACAGATTTTAGGCCACCAATGTTTGTTGCTTTGCTTTTTTAGCAAAGATTTAGACTGTCTGGATTTATTTTTATTTGTCTGGAAATTTATACACAATAATAATAGACTTATAATAACATTAGAACAGGCTTTCAGCAGAGTTATTTACATTTCATGTTTGTCAAATTCTGCAATCTTTGGCATTTTGAATGAAATGATGTGAGTAAAAGTTGGTCACTTGGATGTAATGCTCACGCATGTCTTGAATAAACCTGGCACTTTGTTACAGCAGCCATTTTTGACATGAAATAGTAGGTTAAATACCAAATACCTGTTACCTATGACAATATTTAGGGTTGCACTTTAGTTAAATTTAAAAAAAAAAATAAAATAAATAAAAATATGTTTATGTGCTATACAAATAAAACTTGATTGACTGACTGATTTAGAAAAATAGGAAAACAGGAAAACCAGAGAGAAGACCAGAAGGAACATGTTGTATGTTCATTTCAATTGATGCGGTGCTGACAATCTACTGCTGTTTCACATGCACAGACATGCACACCATATTCCATCTCTCTCTATCTGGCTCATTATCCCTCTCTGTCGCTCCGCTTCACTTTGAATAGAAACCGTGTGTCTTTCCTGTCAATATGGTATCTACCCACGCTCACCGATATATATAACCTGCCGTCTTCCCACAATTCCCCTCTCCTCTACCTCCTCCTCTTCCCAGTACTCCACCTCTTCTGTTTAGCTTCCCATTAAACGCGTTCATTTCACCTCAAAACACAAGTGGAGTGCGAGGGAGAATGTGAGGAGGAAGAAGAAGAAGAAGACGTAGAAGCAAAGAGAAAGTTAGTGTATGAAACAGATAAAGTAGTAAAAAAGAAAAGCAGGGCAGAAAAAGACAGAGTGAGAGCAAGTAAATGAGCTGCTTAGCAGGAGGCTGATAGTGGGTGAGTTGGTGAGATAAAACACACACAAAAAAGATGCCTCCTTATTTTACATATTTTAATGTCTTTTTCTGGCAAGAATGGTCATTCCTCAGTCACCCCAGACTTTGTTGCTTTTGGCTGCATTTAATGCTGCTGATCAGGGAGCTGAAGAGTCTTTTATTTATTGGAACTGTATCTGCAAGAGAGTCCCAGCTGGATGGATCCAGACAAGGACAGAGGAGCGTTGGTTTGGGGAGGAAGGGGGTCGAATGTAATTAAGGACATTGGTTCGAGCCCCAGTATTGGCAAACATCCCCACTGCTGAAGTGTCCTTGAGCAAGATATTGAAGGTCCTTCCCCCCCCCAGTTTGCTGTTCTGTGTATGACCCTGATCTCCCCGTTGAGGGAGAAATGAGGAAGAAAGAGCCTCCTCTGCAGTGAGAAATAATATCACATATTACAAGAAACCATTTAATCAGAAACCCCCTCTGCTTTTAATTAGTCTTCTCCCACAGATGTAATCATGAATCAGATGTGACAGTCAATGTTTAAACCCAACCACTCATGTCTCAGAGGTCTTATTAGCCAAGATCAAAAAACAGTGCACAGTAGCTTCTCACTTGCCAATTTTACATTTTGACTGTGATGAGAACACATAAGGAAAAAAAAGGCATATATTTATACTAAACTTCTTGAACTGTAACTGCCACTACTGTCAAATCTACCAGGCAGCCTGGAAAAAAGTGCAAATGCTGCAATTCGGTGAAATCACTGAAATTACAATATTGAGTGATCCACTTATGAGCCCGATTTAAATACATATAAAATTATATGTATATATACTATATATATGTGTATGTGTGTCTAGTTCAACACCGGTGAATGTTGATGGGAGGGAATCATAGTGTAACAAATGAAAAGAGAAGACACAGAAGCAATTAGTGTTCTCAAAGCAGTATTACGCCAGGTAACGAGCTTTGTGTCAAAAAGAGTTTGCACATCTTGAGAGAAACAGGTCACCCAGTCCATCACAGGGCCACATAGAGACAGACAATCATTCACTCTCACATTCACACATATGGAGTGTCCAATTGGCCTAATCCCTAAATGTGCATGTTTTTGGACTGTGGAAGGAAGCTGGAGTACCCGATGAGAACCCACAAACACATGGGGAAAACACGCAAACTCCATGCAGAAGGCCCCTTGTTCTGACTGGGTCGCAAACCCGGGACCTCTTGCTGCAAAGGCAAGAGTGCTAACCACTACAGGTTCCCTACATCTCCAGAGAATCGTCATGTAATACAATGATAAATGCAAATTCAAACAAATTCAAATGAATGCAGGAAAGACGAAGCTAAACACTGACAACCATATGCCTGACTAGATAACAGGGGCTAAATACAGAGCCGCTGATACTTCATTCATCTTAAAAGTCTTTTTTTTTTTTTTTTTTTGGCAGAGCAGCTACATACAATGATTTTTGCCAGTGCAGAGCGTAGGCACGGTTATATTAACTAGATTATACCTTCTCACCAGTTGTTGTTTTTTTTGCACTTGTCTCAATATACTGTGTTTTTTTATTTGGACTTTCCTAGAACAAGTGGACATTATGTTGCGAAAATGTTTGTGAGAAGAACGTTGGTTTGAAAACAGGTGTCAGCCAATCACTGTACACTATTTTGGTTGAGGTTATACAACAGCGTAGTTCAGAATGATGCCAAATGATGTTGCTTCTGTTGTTGTGTCACTGTGCTCTGCCTCCTCAGACACTTATTTATATCCCAAATCAGAGTAGTGATACAGTAAAGCTTCACCTACTTTTTTAAGCACTGGAACTCTTGCCCTTTGGTCTCCCCCTCTTTGGTGAATGAGGAGGGAAGCCATATATTCCACCAAATTCTTTATTGATATGTTGTACCTGCAACAAATTCACAGGCTACTGCCTGTATAAATACTATAGTTTTAAAGTAAATTATTCACAGGAGAGAGAAGCTGTGAGGTGTGAAGATCTCCAGGGTGAAAACTAAACATGACACTGCAGTATATTAACTCCCTTTCCTCCTCTAATTTATGAAGATGTGACATGGGTGTGCATTGAATTATTATTTGTACTGAGCAGTTTCTGTGGCTCTTTCAAACATTTCCATTTTCAAGCACAGAATCCATATAATTTTCTGCACATTTCTTTCTATGCAAATGCTGCTGCATCAACTGTTGTGAATACAGTGCTCCATCATATTCAACACTAAAACTGCTCACTAACTGGATGTTTTTTTTTTAATATATATAAATAAGGAGGGATTTCCAAAAGGAAAAGTTTCACAACATATAAAACAGCTGCAATGGTTCATGTCCAGCTTATTGTATGAGGCGAACATGCTGGAAATGTCACTTGGATCAAGATTACACAACAATCTAATGTGTCTGTGATGGTTTTAATGCATTAACATTTGTGAGTCAGTGGGAAAAAAACAAATCGACATTTAGAAAAGAGTCATACGTTTGTAAATCATAGTCCTATGAGACCTTTGAATCTTCAGTGGTGATACATTTCAGTGACTGAACTGTCAAGGAACAGTTGTTCTGTTGGTTCCCAAGTCGTGCCATGGTTTTCATGCTGGTGTATGCTGGTTTTTGTAGCAGGGTTTGTGAATTATGTTTTTTTTTTCTTTTTCTGTCTTCAAATTGCTAGTTTGAGGTTGCTAAGTCTCCAGATGTAAAATAATTTTCTGTGTGTTTTTAAATGTGAGTGTGTCATCTGAGTAGAGATACAGTAAGAAGAAGTGGTAATACATGTATGGAAAACTTTAAAGGTAAAAGTTGTAAATATGATGCAATGTATGCAAAGTCAAACAAAGTCAATGCATAATATTTTATATTGCTACTAACTGGGGAAGTTTAATTCTTTACAGTTGAGATACATTTTTATTGTTTCAAGGAAATATGTTAAATCTGATTCTTATTATCTCATTTGTACTTCTCCTGGCTTTTCTCCTGAGAAAAATCTGCATGAGACTTTTAGGCTCTGTACTTCAGTGATCTTGGCAAAAAGAAAAAACAAAACAAAAAAAAAAAAAAAACACTGACACAAGAAGTTAGTAGAATAAAAGCAAGTAAGTGAAATATAAGCATTTAAGGAGGAAATCCCATCCTCAGGAGAAGGTTAAAGTTTTAGTCCAGTGTCTCTCTGTAGTAACTTGTTTAAAATGAAAAGATTTGAAGTACTAAAGATTAGCATGTCAGCTGTCAAGAGCCTGAGGTGATAGACATTATATATCAAGTATTTTTCTCGCAAGTGCCTTTAAGTGCCATAAAAGAAAATAAAAAAGGTGTAATGCGTTGACTCTTAAGTACTGCTGTATTCTCTGTAAAAGGCCCTGAAGTGGCATTTGTTTTAAATGTAGTCTATACTGTATAAAGGGAATGTGAACACATCATCTGACTGAAGCTGTGTTTTCACATACTGTGCTGTACTGGGTGTACAGTAGGCAATACCTTGGTGTGCATGTGACCTTGTTCAATTATGAATGCATCAGGATCCATAGAATTGTACAGCAGCAGCTCACCTCTCACTATAAAATAACATAATCGACACAAAAGCCATTTTAATACAGAATATGGAATAGGTATCCAACATCAAATTACAATGCAAACTATTTGCTTCTATCTGCAAAATGTATGTAACATTTTCTCAGTGCTTCGCTCCTTTTCAAATTAAGTGCCTTGATCTTGTGCCATAACCTTGCATTAACCTTGCCTTTTTTTCTTGTGTTAAAAACTATTTACCATTACATCTTCATGTGTTAAACACATTTCTGAACAATGCGGGCAATAACAACAGCACATGGACTTTGATGGTGACAGTTTGTCAGAAGACAGACCTGACTTACGGCCCTTGCAGTCAGGAAGAAATAAGTCTGTTGTCTTTTTATGAAACACCTGATTACAGTAGAGAGAACAAAAGAGGTGAAATGTTGCTGTAACTCTCCAGCTGTAGTAAAGGGACTAATAACTACAGAGGGGGCAGTTCCTCACAGGAATATTTGACATTTAAACACTAGCAAGACTCTCCTTTTCTCATTACGGGACATTCTCTGTTATTTTAACGTTCACAAATGAGGCAGTGTTGTTTCTTGGAGATACAGTTTTTCCCTCAGGGTCACAGATGACCCAGATAACCTTTTGGCTGCAGGTCAGACACATGGTCAGCTTCTCACATGCCTAGACACAAAAGGAAAAGATAAAATAAGGTTAACAAAAAGAAGGCATGAGAGAGAGCGAGAGAGAGAGAGAGAGATTAAAGACAAATAATCACTCATCATTTTTTATTAAGGTAATGTCATCCAAGAATACAATAGATCCATGGTCAAGTTTAAGCTAACAGCAATTTATTTAACTCCAACTCCAATATTGAATACTCTTCAGTCATTCAGCAGAGAGACATTGATCTGGATCACTGATAACGGCTAGTTTAATAAATGAAATGAGGACTTGAAAAATTATAAAACAAAGGAAGGAAGTTAAAAATTTAATTCATTCATAATCCATTTTTATATCAGTGTACCTGGTCTATTACCTTTGGTGATTTATCTTCTTGTCCCAAAAGCAATCAATCAATAAATAAAGATGGCTAAAAAATGGACCCGGCCAGCCTAGTTTTATGTTTGTGTTTAAAGCTGGATTTTCAATTTTTTCTGCAGCAGACACAAAGCAACATTATGTTGGTCTTATAGTTCATCATTCCCATGAGTGAATTGGTGAATTGCTAAACTGTGCATTGGGTTGTTACTGAAGAGGCAGTGCAGCTTTTGTTTTTTTTTTTCCTCACACAGATCAACAGAACTGCCTTCCTGACTTAACATTTTCTCATGATTTTATAATGGTAACATGTATATTGATATATAAATAAAGGAAAACTGATGATGAAATATACACAGAGTGAGACGATATGCAGGGCCAGCCCAAAACTTTCTGGGGCCCAAATGTTGCATTTTGCAACCAAAACTTTCGTGAAGCTCCATCAGTGCATAGGGCACTGTAATTCAAAACTTCATATGTACTGTAAACACAAGAAACAGATGTTTCACAGACAACCAAAGAACGAGAAGAGAACACTGGATTTGCAAAAGTGCAGTTGATGTAGTTAAGTGAAATACAATAACGTGTCAACATGGGGGGGATTTAAAAAAAAAAAAATGCTTCATGTTGTATTTGTGTTGTGTCCCGCTCATTTTTTTTTTTTTTCTGCTGAATTGAGGCATGGTATTTTGCCATTGAACTCATGTATTTTTTGTGGGAACAACAGTTTCACAGAATGCAAATCACTTCTGATGCCGTGACAGAATCCCATGGTAACTCCATGAGCTGCAAATTCTGCTGTCGATACTTGCAACATATGGGGAACACAATTTGCAGATAATGCTGGCACTTATAATTTGTTAATGTTTATGCCACTTCTGTGTATAAAATTGCACAATACAGTGTGACACTATGAATTTTAAAAAGCTTATGGACTGGCGACCTGTCCAGGGTGTCCCTCACCTTCTGTTGATAAAAATATGACACAATAAAGTGCATTAATTATAGTTGTGTTATTAATGTTGTACACCAAACCGGTGTCACTCTTGTTCATTTTCTTTTAACCTTAGAGTGGCAACAAAATCACAAAAGTGGCCCAGTTTTAATTAGTTTACATTTATTAGTCTAGAAACAGAACAGATGGATGCGCCAATGTCCACTAAATGAGCAATCTTACAAAATAAAACCAAATAACTCAGCTCAACACTGTTTAGAAATCTAAATATATCTAAAGATATGCCGTGAGTTATAAAGGTGTCGGTAAGTCTTCAAAACACACCCGAAGGAAAAACTGACTTAAAAATATTGCTTCAGTCAGACAGGCTCAGGCTCTACTGCGGCTACGAGTGTCCCAACAATGTATTTAAAAAAGTTTTTCTATCCAATGGACCTTGCTAGGGGCAAGTACAACTCCCAGCCAAAAACATCAATGTTCAATCCTCCACACACTCAAAGCAGTCATCTTATGTATTAGCATTTGTCCCCTCAGTTAAACAACTGTGCCTCATTGCTCTTTAAACATTATTAGTTCCAGCAACTGTAACTCCCACATAAACACCCTGAAGTCCCACAGCAGCTCAATCGAATGGATCTGTTTTACTTTTTTTCCCAGCACCGTGTTCAAATATTAATACGACATATTATGACAAATCTCAGTTCAGTAATGTGTCCTCAAGCTGAAATCGTTCTCTTTGTCTCAGTACATAATTCAAAACCTGGACCGCAGGGTGACGCAAGGTTGAAAGAGAGTAAATGTGACACTAATGCATAATACTTATGACCCAGTACTCACAGCCATATGTGTGGAGCTGTCATACGATCACATCATGAGATTTATACTGATAATGACTTCAGAACTACAGAACTATACTTTGGATTCACAAAACCTTGATCTTACAAACTGAAAATGTGTGTTTCGGCATGCACACATTGTCATTGTTTTCACATCAAAATCACAATCAGAAACATGGCAATTGGCAAATCCAAATGGGGCTTTAATGTTTTTTTCTTGTTTTTTTTTTTTTCTTCTGCTTTGTTTTTATGCTAATTTAAAAAAACGCATTTATAACATATTGTATATGTTGAAAATTCAGTTCTCATCCTTGAATTGCATTGTTAAAGCTAATATATGTGTTATATGCTAATAAGCTTTTAATGGTTTAAATTTATATAATCATAGCCATGTTGAAGTGAAGGTTGACTTATAAAAAAAAAGCGTGACGCAGTTTTTTTTTTTCTTTTTTTTTTTTAAATCACAATTACATACAGTATTTTACTCAAACGGTTCATCTTATGCATGAAGCATTAATCAGTGTTGGTTTCACTTGTTACCCTCGGACCTTTGGATGCACCTGTTCTTCACATGGTAATCAATCATTGCAATCTGATTTGATTATCAGTAAATGGAAATAATGAGATAACATTTAGGTGTTGGAGTGGGATGTGTGTGTATGGGGGGGGGGGTACTCCAGCGAGAGTCAATAATGCTGGATAAGTGTAAGGCTAAATGAACTGATGAAAGCATTCTGAAATATTGACTTAGCCTTTCTCCTTTCTCTCTCCATCTCCCTGTTTTTCTCTCTTTCTTGATATCTTGCAGTTTCAATCTTACCCTCCTCACTTCTCTTCGCAAACACTTTGCTTTCAAGAAAATGAGTGTCTCTGTTTCTCTTACGCATACAGCTGAATGGATGTTGGCCTCACTGCAATTTTGAGAGAATCACCTCTTTAAAACAATCATCTCAGCCTCTCTCTCACCCTCTATCACACACACATAGGTTTGTGCGACTTCAGAGGACATTGCATTGCAGACTTACTCCTTAACCATATTTACTAGTGCCTTAACCCTAATCCTAACCTTAACCTAACCCTAACCTCAGCCTAACTTTAAAACATGTCTTCACTTTAAAATATAGTCATTTACTTCATGGGGGCTTGATTTTTGTCGCCATAAGGAAGACAAGTCCCCATAATGTGACTGTGTTAACAGGTTTAGGTCCCCATAACATAAGGAATACCAGGCGCACACACACACATACACAGACAAGCCCATTCTCTCTTCACAATGTAATGTAATGAGGCAGAAATCAGAGTCAAGCTGTGAACTTATGAAACAAGATGCAGATGAATGGAAACCTTGCCAGGACAAGGCAGCCGTCCAGCTGTTCTGTTTATTGCTGTCTCATCACAGCTGTACCGTCTGTGAAATGGCCACTGGTCTTTAAAGGTACATTCTGGAGCATGTGAGAAAATTTTTGTTCCTGTTGTAACTGAAAGTGTCAGTTTGTGAAAACCACTAAGGAAATAATTAAAAAAAGAACCAGAGTGGGTGAGGGAGAGAGGTCAAGATTTAATCCTCAGGGAACAATGAACTGTCAGTGTTTGTAACATAATTTCACCATGCATAACTCATTTTCATTAGTATTTAACATTAAAATGATTAAATATATTAACATTAAATAGTATACTTTAAACAAGTGCAGAATAAATGTTTTTGGTGATTGCTTCACCCGAGAAAATATACACTGCAGCATGACCGTGCAAGTGTGCCACATGTGTCACACTACTGCCTTTAATACTTTAACACAGACTGTTCGTTTTCTGCCTCCAGCTTGACTCATTACACAGACGGTAAAGTTCTGGAGCACAATACTCTTAACAAGGTTTTTACACATTACATTGAAGAGAGGTGTAAATGCAATGAGTCTCTGATGCATCTTTAGTGCGTCTCCACTCCACCCACAACAACTTCATAAGCGGAAATACGTTGGTGGCTTCGAGCACAGCTAACGTGAAAGGTTTTCTGCTTATCAAAGACGATTTCTTCCCCTGCTTCAAAAAGCAAAGAGGAGTCTATACAATAGTGCGCCTAACGCTGTTGTTGTTGTTAATATGGCACAGAATGTTATGCTGTGGTCTGCTGCTGGAAATCAGCATGCATGATGGATGGATAGACTTTTTTTGTCAATAAATGTTTCTGTATCAGATGTTAATTTATTCAGGAAATGCGGAATTAGTTACTACTAATTACTGTGGCAGAAATGTTTCTTTACCTACAAGAATGACTAATTAAAGGCACTTAATTATCCTCACTCACTCACAAGAGATGCAAAAGCATGGTAAAGGACACTTCACTGCATCTGTCCTTAAGTGAATAAAGCATGGTGGGCTCTCTGCCACCAGGCTTTCAATCATGTTGAAGTATTTTCTCTTACTTTGACCTTTGACCTACGTATGCTCTTTTACCTGTCTCTCCATCTGTAGTTGTCTAATGGTATCTGACAGGAGAATCAGCCCCCAATTATTTACTAAACTTTCTGTAATTTAAAAATACAACTACTGTTTTCAAAAACTTTAACTTCCTTTCACTTGTATCTCTAACTGTCTTATATACTGTGTACATTTTTACCTTTTTGACAGCCTCAAAATCTATAATAACTGCTTTTCTTTACCCAAAGGAAATGTAACAGTCTTAAACTGCAAAGTCATTGTAGCTGTTAAAGTTTAAAAAAAACAGTTACCAGAGGAGTCAGAAGTTTTCTCTTCTTAACAAAAGATACTTAAGTTTGACTGAAGCCTCCCCCTCCTTTTTCATGCTGTAAATTAAGTTGATTGTACATGTATAAGGCTTTGACCAAAGTGAATTTCACTCCATTTGTGGTTCGAGTAAAGAGTTTCATGACCCTCAACAAGCAGCACACGCTTGATCAATATACTGAGTGTGTGTGATCAATAACCTGATTAGAATTAATGTGGGATTGAGTTGGGTGCATGTTGTATTCACACATGTGCACAAATTGAATATCCAGGACTATGTCATGGATTAATTGAGAAGAAGGATGCAGGCAATGTGAGCTATGACCGAATCTTTTTTTTTTCTCTTGCAGGTGGCTGTGTGGCACATCACCACTAGTCTTTCTTCTTTTCTTGCTTTCATTTCTCACAGAGCATTAGGATGCCAATATGTGTTCATGTCATTCCTAAATTCTGCTGTGTTCAGGCTTGCTTCTTTGTTCTTCAGTGCATGGAGAACTCTACAGACAGACGCGCAAAAAAACCAAAAAAACATGACATGTGAGTTGGAGACAGACTCAAACAGTTCCTATATATCGAAATATCTTCTGAGATATTCCACTTGGTTATTATATTGGTTCCAGCAAAATATTGTTGGAACCAATTAACAGATTAACAGAAATCTAGTTAATCTGTGTAACTAGATTTCTGTGTAACTAGATTTCTTGTTTCTTTGTTGTATTTGCCATTAAACCTACCAATTAAATAAAGTCGGCACATTGTCTGGATGCTCCTGTAATATCATGATAAGGTGACTTTTGTAGGGTAAAATAAATGAAAGTGGAATCTTAATGTAGTTCCCTGAGATGCGTGACATCTGATGCTCCATGGTTAATGTCCTTTAAACCCCAAAGAGAAGAAGAAAGGTCTTGAGTGATTAAAGAATCATAGAAATTATCAATAAAGCATGGAGAGGACAAAAATGAAAGAATTATAAAAGAGCCAGAGTGGATGAGGGGGAGAGAGAGGTCAAGATTTAATCCTCAAGGAACAATGAACTCTGACTTCCCTGATAAATGTTACAGGATAGTAGTGAGTGAGTGAGTGTATATTGCTGATGTGGGGACATACAATACATTTTTTCATACAATCATGCTCTATGGCCTTAACGGAGAGGAAACCTCCTAACATTAGTCATCACTGACAACACTGTAGGTTGGAAGTGATCTTGGCTCATGGAATATGGTGAATATGGTGAGGACAAAGCTTATAACAGGTTATCTTTTCATTTTCAATTTTTCCCTATTTCTCTTTTTAACAATTTATCCTGTTTTAACTCATCAACTCCAGTTGTTATTATCAGCAAACGGTTTCCAGATCGGGTGAAAGATCATGGCTGTCAAGTCAGAGATGGACAGATGGATTGTGACTGCGATGACATGAGAGCACCTCAGAGGGACCGTGCATGTAGAGTAAGGTTTAGAAGTAAGCCGAGGGAGGCAGGACTGATGTGGTACACATCCTGAGAGGAGGTGTAGTTTTTTTTTGTTGGAAAGAAAGTGTTGAAGCTGGAGCTCAAGAAAGACATGAAAGTGGCAGGTGTGACAGGGAGGGATGTAGGGGACAGAGAGAGATGGAGATGAAAAATCTGCTGGTGTGACCCCTCAAAAGAGGAAAAAAGAACAAAGAATTGTTGGTTTTAATTTTATTGTATTGGATTGAAGGTCGTAACATGACAATTAGGTAGACATCTTCCAACCCTCATAAGTTACTCATGAACCACAACAAGCTTTAAAAACTTTCCTTCTCTATCTCTTGTGTGTTCACCAACCTGCAGATATGACTTACACTATATACAGCAGAAATAATGTACACTGTGTTTGGAGAATTACATCAGTGTTTGTCTTTTAGGCATATGTTGTGTCGAGTTTTATTGGCAACCGGTAAAGTGCCACACAGCTGCTACATGAGAAAATGGAAATAAATATTTCAGCCAGTGTTCGTGTTAGTTAGTGTGAAACATTTTCCGAATTGACAAAATGCAGCCTAGGAGGATACCCCTGACAATTACTTTGTTTCAGTGTTGATGGAGATTTTCTGTTTGCTACGGGAAGATGGGGAGATGCTCAACCTCCAAATTTCATATAATTATATAATTCAAATTTAATGGAAGCATTTCTTGCCATAATGCCGTGAAACTAATTTATAACCACGTCCTTTTATTTAAAAAAACAAAAACAAATGTTAATTTGTCAGTTTCCAACCCTCTGAATTTATTCAGGTTGTAGATGTTATGAATAAAACCATGATGTCTTCTTTAACCTAACCACATTCAGTTCCAGGAAATGGTTGCCATCACTGTAATTTCCCTCATTTCGAGGCACTACAAGGGGTTAAAATACTATTACGTTGGTATGCATGTCTGTAGATATGTAAATCAGCAATGTTGCCGAGCAACAAACAACCTTTCACTCTCACATTCACACCAGTTGCATGTTTTGGGACTGTGGGAGGAAACTGGAGTACCCAGAGAAAAATAACGCAAACACGGGGAGAACAAGCCATACAGGAAGGCCATCAGTCAAACTGGTGACCTTCTTGCTGTGAGGCAACAGTAATATCCACTACCCAACTGTGTGGACCAACACACATTCATCAGTCTATAAATTCAGGGAATGGCTTTCTGTCTGACTCCTAACAAGATAACTGTTCAACGTGCCTCTTTACAGGCTTCAAACATTGTAGGTGACTTACTAAGTTTGCAGTGCTGACTTAAATGGTGTTTGAATGCGAAATGCAAGAGATATCAGTAAAAATGCAACCGATATATTGCTAAAAGTGCAGCTTTGGCTGCCCCCCCTCCCACATACACATGCGTGCTGCTGCTGAATCCAAAAGTTTACCTACTTTTTTAATAAGGCATTTACGATGTAAGCAATTAAAACATATCCTATGTAAACATATCCTGTGATATGTGCAAATAGTTCATTCTGATTGAAATGTAGTTCATGTGGAAGGCACTAGGTGGCACTGTTAAAAAAATAAACAACATGATTAAAAGCTAGAACTGGTCTGTCGCATCAGCTCCATACAATACACAAAGAAACAACAGAGGCGTATGGGTACTGCGCTAGTCTGTGTGCAACAAAATGTCTTGGAGATTCTTTCTCTGAGTTTCCACAAAACGGCCTGCGTCATCAGTGAGTCACCTCTGATGAGCCTTTTATCTAATAGTGTGCACATGTGGTGTCTTTGTTTTTGTGATATGTGACTAAATGTCTTTTTAAATTCTCCCCCCACAAACAAACAAGGCAGAGATAACAAAACATTAAGCATCACGATTGGTTGATTTAGTTACACATATCAGTGTCAGGCAGAAATCAATCAGTGTGACTGCAGAGAGAGTGAATACACGCATACATACATATATCTCTCAACAAACATAAGGAGACGTCCACCCACACTCACATATCCACACATAAAAACAAAAACCCACTCAATGATACTGAAAAAAAGAACTCACACTTGAAGCCAGGTTAAAATTAATGCTCAGTTCTTGTGGGTGGGATATACAGTATATCTAAAAATCTGTTTTTCATTCCAACACAGATGCTTCCAAACAGCGGCTTCCCTGCATCACGTATAAAACACTTTCTCAGGGATTATATGCATGCGTAAAGAGTTTGGCTCTGAATATGTAAGTGTGTTTCAAACTACTATTTGCATTTGTTTACTCTTCCAATCCCCTGAAATCTCTCCTCCGATTATTTCTGCATCTCGCCTTCCACTAATCTCTAAGCACACACTTTTCTAAAATGAGAATCAAAGCCTTTGATTCACTTTCTCTTGGATTCACAAAACAATTTAGGACATATTATTGCTATTTTGTCTCAGTTGCTGGGTAATTAGGTCCCTTCTCTCTACAGACAAATAGAAAACATGTAACATGCATCAGGGAAAGGAACGGGTTCATTAAAACTGTAAGGGGGGAAAATGGCATATATACCAGGATAGAATAAAACAGTTAAACATAAAGCAAGTAAGTATTTTTTAAAAATGTAAAAAGAAGAGTATAGGGATTTATTTTATTTAACTTTTTATCATCCATTTGTCGATGTATTCCTTTTATGTGAGTCGGGGTGAAGATGTTACTCTTTCCACCGCCTCTTATGGGACCCCAAAGTTGTAGCATGTTCTGGGTTTGCCTCTTTTTTTTTTTTTTTTTCTCTCAGTTGAATAGACCTTTTTTCTGCTTTCACAGGAGACATTATGACATGTCAGAGTGGGAGAGTAACAATGACTGTGTTCAGTGCACAAGTCCCAGTAGGACATCATGACAGTGTGACAGTGACCCAGCATGAACAATATCGCGACCCAGAGTGTGAAGCAGCTACGTGGAATTCAGCCGTCAGTCATTTTATCATTAACACCTGGGCTTTTGTTGTAGTGACATGTCAAAATGTCTTGTGTGAAAAGGGCATTTGTGTGCTCTGAAGTCCTGGTCCAAGTGTAAAGTCCCAACGTGTCATGCAGAAATTGAATTTAATATGTTTATACAAGTGAATATTTGCTTTAAGTTGAGGTCATTTGCTTTTTGTAGCCTTACAGTAATCATTTAATACTGTATGTATATGTGCCATATAAGTACAAACCATTTACCATTTACTTTATGCAAGGGCCTTGTTTTTCAGAGGCTATCATCTTGCACTGGCATGTTTCTACAAAAAAGAAGGACCTCCCTACTGGTATGTGAAGGCCCCTGTATTTTCCTGACCATTACCAGGTTTTCTTCCAAATATACCACAAATTTGAATCAAACACCCCTTAATTGTTTGCTGTCTTCCACAGTTGTGCAAATGTTAGGAGAATATTAGTTTACTCGAGATAAACGGTCGGTAATTCAGATTTTCCAGATAGGTGCCACTTAACCTCGCAGAGGAAGAGGCCACATGTTACAAAAAGAATAATATGTGTGAATGATTTGTGGCAGTTCAGGTACATTTACAGTATATCCACACCAATAACACACCAAGACTCTTTTCTCAAAAGATGCGTTCAACTTTCTAGTTATAATCCTCATTGCCAAAAAACTTCATACATCTTCCAGTCTGCTCTATTATTTATTTTATCCATAGTGGTCAAAGTCAATGGGAAATGGTGTTTTATGTTTAGTTCCAGATTAAACCTTGTATGTAGCGTGCCAATTTTGTGACTTTGTTTCAAGGCTTGATCTTTAGTTAACTGAAGGTTACAAATGGCTGAATATATAAAAATCCAGTTGACTAATAGGTTGTGTTTTATTTACAGTAGACGGGCAGTTGGGTGATAACTGACAAGTATTAAAGTGTCAGATCCCTTCAGGACAGTGGGGTTCCTTTTCTTTTTTTACACACTCAGCAGCAGCAGCAGCCGGATTTAGCCCCCAGTTTGACTGCAGTTCACTGCAAGAGTGCTGCAGTTGTATAACCATGAGTGGAACGCTCCAGCTCTCTGAATATACAGTAGATTCAATATACATACACACTTGACTGTACCTTCCTGAGGCACTGATCACATTCAAGGGCTTTCTTCATCATCCAGCAGCGCCATTGTTTTCTCCACTCCTCCTCCTCACCAGTCTGTGATACTGAGCATGAGAGACAATGAGGGCCCTTAATGTAAGGTCTAGGGCCCACACATCAGTGTCATTTTTTTGAGATGGTGTTATTATTATTTTTTTTTTGTTGTTGTTGAAGAACTTTTGAGCAAAAGATTCAAACTGCCATACTTTACTGTACTGAGGGACTGCTGCACTGTGCTGACCTCCAGCCAGATGATGTTGTTGTTCCACATGTGGAGTATGAGTCTAAGTCTATAAGACTGTTTTCTTGTTGTGAAGTGTTTTGTTGTGACAATCGTGCTTTAAAAAAAGCAAGAAAAAACTGCTTTAAAATCAAACCTAAACTTTGTGATACTTGATACTGTGCAGCAAGGAAATAGCCAGTGGTTGACCTCTCACCTCTAACTGGCTTTAGATCAATATAATTAACTTATGTGCAAGTATACAGGAGCCCACTGTAGGCTGCATGATATACAGTAAATGTCCTCCTCTACAATGGTGCACGTGGACCCATGTGGTCATCAGCATGCTGCCCAAACATTTGTGACTGCATATGTCAAAATGAAATGTGGGTCACATGGTGGAGTAGTGGCTCCATTGACACTATTGCCTTTCAGCAAAAAGACCCAGGTTTTCATTCTTGATTGACAGTAGGTGTGAATCAGTGTTTAGACTGCGATGAACTAACCACCTGTCCCCAGTGTACCCCGCTTTTCGCCCTCTATCAGCTTAGATTGGCTCGGGCGGCCCGGATGACCCTCATGTGGAGAATAAAGCAGTAGACTAATGAATGAATGAAAATGTAATGGTGGATAAGGAAAATATTCATGCGTGGAACACCAGATTATGCCAGAGATTACGTTCATTGTTTGTTTTTGACCACTGAAACTGATTTAATTTACTTTAATCACCACTACTCGTTACAGGTTCACTTTTGGTTGTTGACAAATGATAAAAATAACCACTGATGTTTTATAGTATTTGTTAAAAGACTGAAAAAAACAGACTCTGTTTTTACTGTAATATTTCTCAGGAAGGACAAGGGCTGTGAGAATTGAAAAACATGCTTAAAACTGTATTTACATAATATAGAGTAGTTAGTTTTGTGTGGTTTGCACTCCTGGATTCTCAAGATAGCTGTCAATAAGATAATGACTGACACCAGACAAAAAGAGAGTGGAAACAAACCATAGTCACCTGCAGTAATTCTGTGTCCCTAGAGAGGCCAAAGTCCAGTCCCTGTGAAAAGATGAGTCAAGAGTTAAAACAGCAGATGCTGAGAGTAAGGGAGGATGAGAGGAGCCACAAAGTGAGTCAGTGAAGGATGATAAGTGGGCCATGACTCTGTGGCTTTTCTGTGAATCTCTCTTTTCCTTTACATTACTCACATGACCCGACCCCACTGGTTGCCTCAACCAGACTCAGCTTTCACTGACTGGATGGATGGATGGATGACTAATTGGCCGGCTAACTGATAGATGGATGACTGATCTGCTGCCTGTATGAATTTTTTCTGGGTGGATGGCTGATGATGATGGGTGATGGATTGATGAATACTCAGAGATGTGTGGATTAAACTCATGAATAAGAAGTGGATGTTCTGGCAACAGTGTCTTTAAATATAAAATGATACAATATATTTTATTGTGCACATAGGGAAAATTGTCTTTGACTAAGAATGAATGCCTCCTCAGTTACAGTACAATGAGAAATATTACAAGAAAACAACACCAGCTATGACAAATCACAATGACAGAAAAAAAATGCACATAGCATATGCTGCAAACAGCCAATCTCTGCAGCCTCAAGCAGTATTGTTTCAAAGTTTGATAGGAGTAGGTACAAATAAATGTTCTCATTTGATAGATGGACTTGTTCTTGTGACTGCTGGTATTGTAGCTAATGATTTACTTAGCTCTTTCCTCACAGTCAGGTTAAATTAACACATAGTTTCTAGTTGTTTATCTCTCCGTAGAGGACTGCCTGTGAGTGAACACATTTAACTAACATCTAAGTCCATTAAAGTTAGATGGACCTCCTAACTTCCTTCATTAATTTGCTCCAGCTTTGTCTGTACAAACCTCCCCATCAATTAAATTAGGGAGGAACAGTGTTTTTTTCAGGTCAGCTGATTCGGAAACATTTGTCAGCGGCTGCATGTGTGACATCTTGATCAGCTGGATATAAGGAAGGAAGGAAGGAAGGAAGGAAAAAGATTGTCTCAGCAGCAAAACAGCAGCAGCTGTGAGTCGTCTATCAGGTACAGCAGTGTGCACTCAGAGTTGTTTCGTACAGCATGGCGCTCCATTCACATCAGGTGAAGTAACAAAAAGCATATGAAGAGTGCAGTGTAAAATGACTTGAAGTATAGAAAGATGAGGTCGCAGATGTACGCACATAAAGTATGAATAAAGACATCATGACTTGTGATATACAATACCATAAAAAGTCACAGTGGAGAGAATATGGAAGTATATTCATTGCAACCCCTACTTTATCCAGTGTAACATAACTCCACCTGGGTTGTATTGGACTGCCACAGTAATGATTCATCTTATGATGGACAGTTAAAAAGAATAATCAACATATGGTTTGATCCTTGATTATGGTTGTAAAGGCTGGATTGTTATTTGTGCAAATGTGGCAACTGTCTAACTGCACCAAGAACCTCAAAATCCTGGATTCACTGCCCGTCAGTTGTCTTGATACTTGGGAAGTTCATATGAATCTGCAACACTTTATTGCAATATTGATAAAATCCTTCACTGTTAGATAACCCAAAAACAAGAAAGGATTCATTCATTCACAAGTCTGCAATAAGACACAAACTCTTTTTTTTCTGGATCCTCATTACAAACCACAGACAATGACTCCAAGCCTGTGTGTACTTCCGGTCCATTTGCCTTTACTCCAAAACTCAATATGAATGAGAGAAAGCAAAATTCCGATCATTGGTAACAAAAAGTGTATTTTCAAACTGTTTTTAAATGATTATATTGATATTTTATTTGTAATTTGTGTATTTTGATTTTGTGGATCATCTGTTTTACCTAATTTAGACTCTTATGCCAATATATTATATTATATTATATTATATTATATTATATTATATTATATTATATTATATTATATTATATTTATACCCAAAAATATATTCAATTAGTGTTTCCCTGCTGATTAATAGCAATCTCAGTCTGTGCTGCATTCCTCAGCAGCTGATGATACCACACATAATATAATAATAAAGCACATTTTTGGAAAAAAGTGTCCCACTGGCTTCTACAACCTCTCTCACTACGTACTCAAATGTAACAACATTTCCTTGTCTGTGCCCATCTGACTGGAGGGTGAAGGAAGATTACAGTGCTGAGTGCTGTCCCAGGCTGAGAGGCCTTAACCTGGATGAGGACAGCAGTCGTGCCCCCTCGTTACCCTTTCTGTGGAGAGAAGAGAAAAAAAATCTGAGCACTTGAAAGACATCCATCACTTCCAAACACCTTATTGGCTCCTTAATCTCAATGCTCTCCTTTTCAGTCACTGAATCTCTCTGGGCATCTCTTCACCCCTCTTTATTACAGTGTCAGACACCCAAAGTCAGTGAGTTCATCCAGAGAGACACACATAAGACCATCAGCTTCTCATCACAGGAATAAACACTGGGGCTTGTCCTGAAGTGGAACCCACAACTCAATTATACTGCCTGCTGAACTCTCTGTGAATGTCAAAGCCTTCTTAATCTGGCTGTATAATGAAATATTGCAAAAAATAAAAATAAAACACCCTGCAACAGTTACCAGATGTCAGTCAACTGCTGCAGCAAACTGCTTTCCAATTGCCTGAAGGTGATTTTGATGAACAAGGACATGAACAAGGACAAACTAATGGGGGAAATACTTTTTTGCAAGATGGGCCACATTTCAGTGTGATTATATTGTGTTCTGAGGATTAAGAGCCATGACATAAAATACTTTCTGGTGGTAATGGTGACCGGTTATGACATCTATATGCCTTAATAGGACTTGCGTGTGTGTGTGTTACTTTGCTGTATCTGTGTAGGACGAATAATGTCATGAACTTTGTTTTGGATTCCTCAGGGTATAGTGTGTCATACTTAAGTGCACCTGCGTTTTGTTTATTGGGCAGATGATGCAGTTTTGTAAAGAGACTTGTGAAAAATACTGAGTTGGATCTCTAATTATAGTTAATGTTGTTTTCATTCCCAGTATGTGCAGGACCATACTGGACTTGTTAAACTGAATGCTCATTCATTCAGGAAACTTCATGTTTCCTGTGCGTCTGCATAATATCATCATCCAAACAAAGCTGCCTCATGCAAACCTCATAATCATTCACACAAAATGTAATGTGTCGTTTGTAAATAGAAAGTCAGGACAGTGACTAGCTCTATTCACATGCAAGTTCAATCAGACCATGCACAGACTGTGTAACAAGCTAAATAAAGCCTGTTTAATGTTTGGTTCAACTTAATCAGACATTTTTGTCCACACACTAGTAATGTGTAGTAATTGTAGTGCATGTGTAGAAGCATGTAATGCTGCAGCCAAATATTGAAGTATCATAACTATATGCCACATGTGGGTTTTATTCCAGGTGCTTTGTATGGAGTGTAATCATATATTTTAATCCAGTTTGTTTTAATTCTCATTTTAAAAAAATCCCCAAAAAACTTAACAAACAAAATGCACTGTCAAACTCATGTAGGGCTGCAAAATTCGGCTGGACCATGTCTTTTGTGCTGGAGTTAAAGGTCACCTCCACTAGGTCTTCAGCTATGCTCACCCATGTGCATTTGTACATGTGATGCAAAGTAACTTCAGCCATCTATTTGCAGCTTGGTAGCGCATACTCAAAAGTTCAAAAGTTGCCAGCATGTGGATAAATCCCAGTTTTTTCACAGTATAAATTGGTACCATATCTTTTGCAATATGCAATGCAACTGCATTAGTAGTAGCTTTCTACCAGGTTCCTTTCTCATTGATGATTGAAGGCTATTTTTTTAGCTGGTGTTTGTGGAGTGTGGTTCTTTATATCTCGCAGAGAGTGCCATTTCTCCCACTCAGCTGCATGCTGCTGTTTGAGGTGCTGGAACAGATTTGTCGTGCTGCTTCCTTTTGTTGCAACATCCTTCAAACAAACCTTGCAGTGAGCTGTGGTTTGTTCATGGTCTGACGCTGCAAAACTGAACTACTTTAGAATTGTAGACGACACTGTGACTTTTTTTGGGAACAAGCTCTTCCCTGATAGCTGCCATGCTTCTTGCTCACACACTGTGTGCAAGTAGAGGTGGTGGGGAGGAATCAGCCCACTGTGAAACACAGGGGAGCGCAAGGAGTGGCAGTAAAAGAGGAAATTTGATTTTTCCCATTTTTGGAAAGTCTAATTTTTTTTTTTTTTTTTTGAGAAATTGAGAATATTAGGAATCTAATCTCCAGCAAATGTTATAATTGTTCAAAATGCATCATCAGTGACCTTCATGAACTGAATAGATTAAATTATTCTCTGATCGGTGAAATTAAGTATATCCAGATGCAGATAGATTTAATTTTAGAATTTAATTTCCATTAAATGTCAGCCATCCAGCCTTCTTCCATCAACATCTTCCATAAAATAAAGTACAACTCTCTAGAAAAAAACTGAAATACTGGAAACACCAATAAAGACTGGCTTCAACCTTTGACAGCAATCTCTAAATACGTGCCCCTTCTTTTTACTATGACAGGGCCTTTGATTTTTCCTTTCCTCATCCTGCCACTTTCAGCATCTCCATCACCTTTAAATATACTAAAATATGTCTCATACATCATTTCATTAACAGAAATTGTTTCTCTTGGCCATTGTTATTGGCAAACCTTACCATGCCTTTGGTACCCTGCCAAAGAAATGTTTCTATTCTTGTGTCAGAGTCCATTTTATCCTTTCATGTGAAGAAAATTTATCTCCTCTTGTGTGCAAGGCATCGTTAGAGGAGTGTGCATGTGTCCTTCAGATGTCCCACTGCACGGTGCATCACCAAACTCTAAATGGTTTTGTGTTAAACAAGAACACGAGTGGACTTGTACTTTGTGAACTGTTGCTGCCAGTTAAATGGAAAAATAATTTATTTGAAAAAGCTACACAAAATCCTATTAGAGCAGAAATGCCTGTAATGGTTGTTTACTTTACGTGTATGTGTGGCAGTTCAAAGAAATATGAAAAGCCAGTCAGGGTTTTTAAAGAAAACTGTGCTGGTACTTTTTTGGGTTATACCTTTTTTATTTACCTACAGTACTGTAGTTTAAAGAAGTCACAGTCAGAAACAGAAAGCAAGAAGGAGAATGCATGAATAACAGAACATTAGTAATGCAGTAGTAATTTAAATTTACACACTTTCGATGTTGGCAGTATTGAACTGTTGTACATACAGTGTTGCGGTATATTGTAGCCTGCGTTTTGCCTACACTGTTTGTATATAGAATAATCAGAAACAAGTTTCTGCTTCATCCAAACCAGGTTTTACTCTCCATGAGGACGTGACAAGATCAGTGTTCATGGCAGAAAAGCTCCTAACAATACACCCACCTGACACCAATTTGTTAAATAATAGTAAGGGTCATCATTATGAATTACTACTGGGGTTTTGTTTTATTTTTTTTGTTAATAATTATAATAACACTATAATTAGAAGAAAAATCACAAACTACACCATATGTTGTATAAACAAGCAACAATAAAAGCAGCATTGAATAAAAAAACTAGTATATGGTCTGCAGCCATAGTGTCTAAATAAAGAGCAACAGCCCAGAAATTGAAAGTAAGTGACTTTTCTCTGGCAGCTGCGCTGACGAAAACATGAGTGATGGGGGCTCAGGTATCAAGACTTAAGCTTTTCCAAGCTGTTGATCATATTATGCATTCAGAAGCTTTGAGGAGTGCAGATTTAATTACTTGAGCTCTGTGACCAGAGGAGTCTTCTGCATAAAGAGCTGAAAAGGTGAAGAGTGGCAGCAAGGGAAAACCACATCATCTGTTCATTCAAGTCCTGCATGCTTTGTGTTGCTGACCACCTCAGGCTGGTCACCTGACCTCCCCAACCGACGAATCCCATCACTCAGTTCCCTCGCTTCATGAAGTCTGGCTTTTTCATTTCTAGTAATTATGTGCATCCTTATGTCCCCACAGGATCCTGCCCAAAAGCACAATGTAGTGTGTGTTTGTGTGTGTGTCACTATGTAGAGCAGTAACTGCACACAGAGAGGGAAAGACAAAGGGGGTAGAGAGAGATGGAAAGTGAAGCTGCTGGAAAAAATGAAGAAGAATTACATGCACCAAAAGAGAAATAAAAGTGAAAAACACAGAGGAATTAAAAAAAGGCAGATGATATTGGATATAAAAAACTGAAATGATCTACAGTGTACTTTACAACACTGTAACATATGTATGAATAGCTAAGTAGCTGAAGGCAACATGATTGTGTATGTAGTCAGTTATTCCATGAAATTCATTGAGGTGAAAGGTCTTAGGCACTGCTTAAAAATCTGATAGACATCTGAAAATTTGCTGGTAAAAGTCAGGAAGAGAGCAGAAACACAAATACCAAAATAAGAATAGAAAGCTCTCTGAGCAGATGAATTGAGGTGGCATGGATAAACAAGATAAGCATTTCTCTGAAGACCCAGGTGTTCTAAATTGAGGTGGGGCATGAGATTAGACAGGAAACAAAAGTTGCAGGAAAAACTAAGATTAGGAAAAGGATAATGGAGCTGGTTGATACAAAACTTGTCCCTAACAAAATGAGAATAACACAGAAAAAAGTGAAATGTGAATCAGAACAGAAATGGTAAATCTACAATTCAATATCTCCATAACCCAAGCTTCCCACATCAGTCATGACAGTAAGTGATAACACACACCCTTGTTTCACTGGATGAACTCACGAGTTTGTTGCTCTTACTGCCTCACTTTGTCCAGAATAACCAGGAGCTTGTGGTGGATAATAATTACTGAGGTCATATGAGATCAGTGACTTTGCCACATGTGATGGATGCTGAGTGGAATTTATGTGGTGCCACTTTAGATCACTGTCAGCTTTGAATGACAACACAGGAGCATGCAGAGTGCCTCTGGTCTCTGCAGAGCCAGCTCAAACCCAGAGTCACTTAAAGCTGCAGTACATAATGATTGGTGAGTTTGTTGTTGTTCTTGTCTGTTTGGTTTTGGATGGAAACAATAAAACATTAAGTAAATGCTGCATCCTTCAATTGAAAACAGGCTTTGTTCAGCAACACTATCAGACCTTCCTGGGGGAGTGTTTGTGTGTATATAGCGGCAAATAGCAGCAACCCAGGGACGAGTGGAGACAAAAAGCATTTATCCCAAACTGAATGACTGGGATTTTTGTCGAGCAGAATTCCCTTCTGAAATTGTTTGTGGGCGCTTTGCATTTTCATGTCATAATCCAAACTGTTTGCAGACATGTGGCGTTTGCTGGCGTAATGTTGCTGTTTCCTCCGACTGATTTGACGAATCACGTCCTGTGTGCAGCTTGAGAATGTCACTGTCAACATGAGATCTAAATATCGCTATACAGAGACACAAGAGTCATGTGGAGCTGATGTAATATATTTTCTTCTAATTAAAGTTTATGCACTACAGTTTTAAAGTTCTGAATGGTAATCATAGATTAGAAATGTGTCTATTACTGGAGCTTTGTGCTTTGTCTATTTGTGCTGATTTAGTTTCAGGTTTAGTTTTACAATTCCAGTTTGTTTTACTAACTCTCTTAACCTTCAGTTGTCTCATTCTATTTTACAAATAGCTTTATGTATTTTTATTAGAGAAAATCCTTGTTTTTTACGATTTTCCTTTGATTTGCCTTTGTTTGGAATTTGCTTCAAATGGCTTCCAATGTGGATTACTAGCCTTCACAGAAGTGTTGATTTTGGCATTTTGAATGATGCATTTAAACTAAAAAGACATTCAAGGCTGAGTGAATGTGGTTATACGATAAAAATGGATAACAAACAATAACACATCTGTCACTATTCACTGTTTCAAATATTTATGTCCACATGGAGACTGAATTGGTCATTCGACAATAAATAGAGGGAGAAGAAGAAAGGTCATATACGAATTACTATCTGCAATGATGTGGTGTCACACTCACACTTTTAATTTCATAATCAGCAGCCAGGAGAGTGAGAAAAGACAGATACAGGAGAGAGGAGACCAATTTTGTTAGCTGTGTTGCCGCATATTCATCTGTGTATGTGAAATATGAGGTAAAAATTAGCCACAAGTCTCAGTGAAAAACATAGCTCAGCACCTGTCTTTTCTAAATGAGGGAGAGTCATCACGTATCCTACATGTGGCAAGTGTTTACTTTGTATGACATGTTAGACACCTGTAAGCTTTTAGTTTTCTAACAGAAAAAAATAGCCAACTATTATAATTAGTTTCTAAAAACTGCTTTGCAGCTTAGGCAGTTAGTTGTTGGTAATGCTAGAGTGAACTGTCCTGTGATTGGTCAGTTTGTCCTGTCACTGACTACATTTCTTCAAGACTGAAGAAACAGAGCCGAAGACAGTGCAGTCTGCCTGGTCTGGTTCTCTCCCAGATTTCATTACGCTGCTCTGGTATTTTTGGTCATTAATGCCAGAAATATCCTACATACCCTACCTAACACTATACAGAAAGTATCTGAATATCAAAGAAGCTGAGGGACTGGATTTATGTTGATTCACCCACATTTATTCCTTAAACTCATTTTGCCTCGAGCCTCTTGAGCTTACAGCAGTTTCATTCACTTAAATACAACCCTGCACATTGTTTGCAGTATGAATAGAACAGCATCTGTCAGGCCTGTAGAGAAATTATAGATGCTGACATGTGAGTTCATTTGCAATAACGTTTTAATGTATTTAATTTCCGACTACTTCACAGTGCCTTCTTAAGATACCTTGTATACTGTTATTGACCTGGCACCCAAGCAAAATCAATTACTATTTGGTATAAACAATTCAATAATTAAAAACCTTACATTCCAGCATTTATGAATGTTTCAGCCACCTACACAAATACTGTATACACCACAACTCTCTCTCTTTTATCTTAAGATAAAGGAATAATCTCCAATATTTCAAAAAATAAATAAATAAATAGCAGTGTTAGAATGTGCAACATTGTTGTTATATACACAATATTAAACTTTGAAATGCAGTGTCTATAAATTCCCTTGTTAGTCAGTAGAGCAGCTGAAGAAGAAAGACCACAGCAATACAAACAGACACGTTTGCTGTCTCTTCTCTGTTGTTTAATTCAGACAGATATGCCACAACCACAAACCCCATGCAGGACCAACACCTCAAAGACACTGCATGTGTGTTTGTTTTTACCTAGCTAATGATAACAGTGACAATGGGGTTTTTTGGATTAGAATCAGTGTATCCACATATATGGGACTAAATATCCCCCAGTAATGATGACTTTGATTTGGCTCAAATTCACAAACACGCACATACACACAGATATCAGAAAAAAAACTACCCTCAAAGGAAGCAGCCTTGATGAGAGAGTGGCTCTGTATTTGTTTGGTGAGTGCGTTTTAATTTGACTATAACTCTTCACACAGGGACAGTCGGCTTTAACAAGCAAAGATAATCAACTCCGTTCAGCTTCCTCCCACATGTTTGCTTTTCACAGGTATTTTTTGTGTTCCTTAGTCCTTTGTTCAGTGAGGATTCTCAGTGACACAACTGTGAACAACAAATAATAGTTGAGAAAAATATTCAAATCAGTGAGACTGTGCCTTTTTTAAAAAATAAATCACCTGATAATGAATGTTTTTTGCTTTGCTGTAAGGTTACTGAAGTCTGACTTTTCCTTGTCTGGATCTGTATCTTAACCAAAACCTTTAATTTAAAGCAGACTTCTCAAATAAGCTGGACATTATGTAGATTCTGTATGTATTATGTATATTTTTAAACTATACAGAATAATGCATAGCTGGAAATTGTCAGAAATTAAACAAAATTTAAGGATTTAAGGATTGACATAATACATCACTATGGATGCTCTTATTTATTTTTAACTGAAATCCTTTTTGGAATATTTTCTTTTCAGTCACTGACTTTTTATTTAAGATTAATTGGATATTTTGTCCAGTCATTGTCCAGTCTAATGTATATTTGTCTATACTATACTCAATTTAATTCAGTGCATACATAGATAGATAGATAGATAGATAGATAGATAGATAGATAGATAGACATTTAAATTGTCCAAGACTGTAAGTAAATGATAATTCCACATCAGTATAGTAAATTTGTTACTTTGGAAAGAATGCCCTGAAAATATTAATGCTTGAGGGATGAATTTTTAATTTAGAAAAGAAATCTGATTAAAAAGTTCGGGTTGATCTGGTCCGTCTGCTATTGGGCCAATTTCAGGAGACACATCAGCGTGAGTGTTTGGTATTTGCAGATCTGCTATACCTCGACCTGTGGATAAGCAGATCACGTCACTGAGGGAGCTGTGGGCAGTTTACTGACATGACCACATTAACCTTCTTTGCTTTGGACTCATTTAATCTCCATCACCTCCTCTGTGGCTGCCACCATTCAAATTTACCCAGTGAATGTTGGAAATCGTTCAGCTAAGTGATGTACCAATAACTGCAGTCAGTGTAATTACCTTAAAATCGTTCACACTTTCAGACTACAATTTTGGAAATGTGTGGGTCACTTAACACACTGATGTGCTACAAAGAGGGGCTTTTGAATTGGTGTCTGAGGTCTGGCAAAGGAATGAATGAATTACTGAACCTTCACAGTCACCACTTACACATGAGCACTCTGTGATTGAATAAAAGCCTTTTCCGTATGTTTTTCTCAATGGCTGACTTAGTTCACTTCACACACACAGGTTTCCATGACTACAGAGGACATTGCATTTACTTACATTAATTTCCTGGAGACTTATTCTAACCTTAACCATAATTACTAGTTACTGCCCTAAACCTAACCTCAGCCTAACTTTAAAACATGCCTTCACATTAAAATGTAGTAATTTACATTATGGGGACTTGATTTTTGTACCCATATGGAAGACAAGTCCACATAATGTGACTGTATAAACAGATTTAGGTGTCCACAACATAAGGAATACCAGGTACACACACACAGGTTTATGCTGATATTCTTCCTAGGATATTATTGCCCTCCATTCATTTGAACAACCTAAACAAAGTGTTATCCCTATAACCTTAACCACGAGCAGTTAATGCCTAACCCAAACCTTAATCTAACCACAATTCAAATCAGACCTACAGAGGTTACAAATCTAAGCACACACACGCACACACACAGGTGCGCGTACACATGAAATAAATCTGTGTCACTCTCCCTTGTAGTTTCTTGGACATGCCCGTGCACACATGAGCAAACACAGTCTCTCTCTCTCTCTCTCTCTCTCACACACACGCACAGTTACTTAACTAGATATAGTGCAATGTCAGCAGTAGTGACACATTATTAGGTGGAAGACGAGAGCCTTTTGACATGTGGCTGTGTGTTTGTGTGTGTGTATAAGCATAAGTGTGTGCTTTTCATTTGTTTGAGTTGCACTGTTGCTTCACTGCAAGACTGCTGACACTTCATTAGGCGTCCACTGCTATCTCTCTGTATATTGTGTGTGTGTGTGTGTTTGACTGACAACTGCAGTCCACGTAATCACAATGTAATGACAGAGGTACACAGAATCAGTCCTCGGACATAATTAAAACAGACAAAATGGAGCGAGGGCAGGTAAAGTAAAGTAAGCACCACAGAAAGGGAGAGAATGAAAGGAGGATGGGGGGAGACAGAGAGAAGAGAAGGAGACACAGGGACAAGGTAGTGAGACAGAGTTCATGGGTGCTGAGCAATCATTACCACTTCCATTAATGTAAAGTACTGCTGTTAAAGTTGTGAGCCATCACCTATAGTGATATTAATGCTAAGCACTTTAGTCATGCTCATTCAATTTCACTGACAGCTATGGCAGACACGTGGAGGCAGAGGACCATATCTATATGATACCTGACTGAACTGACACTCCGTGGGCTTATTAAAATCTCCTCCATACAATTAAAGGTGATGGACAGAAAAATTCTGCTTGATATATACTGTCATGTAACATCAGTGCACAATATACTTTCAACATTGAGGTTTTGAGAATCAATGATATATACCTGTTGTTGTCACTGCTGGGTTATTATAGTAGGAGTCATGTCAGCAGCTGATGTTGAAGCAATTAATGAAGTGTGTTAAATATTTAGACTGGACCACAGGCTGTTAATTAGGGTCAGCCCTGAAACTGATGGGGTCTGGCTCAGTAGTGTAGTAGAAAGACTTGTCAGGTTTGATTTACTCATATTGTTGTGAAATAAAGGTTGTAAGAGTAGTCGTTTGAGGAAGAGGTCTACCACTCGCTAAGAACAAAAAAGCACTCGCTGAGATTCAAGGTTCCAAAAAAGGTTCGGGATTTATTGCTTAGACAAAAATGTTCTCCGTGATTGACTTCAGCTAAACAAGCAAGTAAAAAAAAGGAGGATAACCTAACTGCGAGGAGAGAGAGAGAGAGAGACCAATAAATCATTATCAAGATATGATTTTATATCACTTGTAGAACAAAATAATTAAATAACATCAAATGGCTCCAACACATATTCATGACAATAAATGGACTTATGTAGGCTAATTACTAAGTTGTATGTGGAGTAAAAACAGAAAGAGTCATCATCAAACTTTGCGCAAATTACTTATATTGCACACATGACAAAGAATAGCAACCTTAAGCCATTCTCACATATGGTGACAAAAATGACTTTTTATTTTCCTCCCACTGCAATCGAATCATCACAAAACTCGGCATTTAAACCAGTTTTTTGTACTTGTTTGGATACGATGGAGCATAGCATCAGTTCAGGTAGAACAATGGAGTTGCGGTTGTAGGAGCTGATTGGCCCTAGCTGTTTATTCATGCTTCAAAACCATGAGGATCAGTAACAAGCTGACAACACCCATACAGTCACATTCAATGAGGTGTAAACTGAAGCTTTTATAACCTTAACACTTACAAGTCTGCTCTGCCAACACAGTTTGCTCTAAGTGCCAGTGTCTGACTGACTTTAGATTTTTACACATGGAAGGAAAAAGCAAGGCAATGCATTCATAATGCTTTTTTTGTGTTTTGGAGAAATATCATTTAGATATAATATGGTGATTCTAATGTATCTGATATCATTTTTTATTTTGAAAACAACCATTAGAACAACTGGGATGTGTTGGAGACCAGACTCCATGCACAAAGAGGGCTGGTTTTTATGTGACACCTTTTTGTATTTAATAATAAAAAAAAGTTTAACATAAAAATAAAACTTTGAAGAGTGAGTGTGCACATGCTGCTTTGCCGCCGCCGCTGCTGCTGCACTCAGGCAGCAGCCTGAGGACACAGGGTCATTCACATTCAGCCAACAAACAGGTGTTTAATGTAGTCTGGACAAATAAAGAGCCCTGGACTCGCATCTATCAGCTACACATACACGCACACACACAGTAAACAGGAAATGGGAGGGAGACCTGCCGTTGACATCTATCCATCATTTCTCTCGGATACAGACCACAGTAAGTGATGCTTGAAACACACGCGCACAGTAACACGTACACACCTGCTGGTCAATGTACATGTTTGTGTGTTCATGGACCTCGCAAGGGGAGCAGTAATCAACAGCAATATGGTCCTTCCTAAATTATCTGTCCCTGTCCACTCCATTAAAATGTCAGAGGTCCAAATGTTAATATCACCCACTGTGGTATAGCAAAGTGACTATTTACAATTTTCAACTTATTTTCTCACTGCTGAATACAAATTATCTTCATTTTTTTTTTTTTTTGCACTTATGTATATATAAAGTTATATTAAAGTTAATATTGATGAGATCAAATGTAACAAACAAAAAATAAAAATAAGCAACTACTAAAAAAAGAAGTGATCACAAATCTGTTCTTGAATGCCAGCTGAACTGAAAATATTTGAATATCATTACTTAAAACTACATACACATGCAGATACAAAACGTGGTCCTGTGAAAGCAGAGAGAGGGTATGACTGCTTTATGAAAACTGGAATCTTTATTTTTCTGCAGCGACCTGCTGTATCTGACCAGAATTACCATGTTTACTGTAGCAGCTTTTCAGTTATCTCCATGTCACTGTACTTCGAGACCCAAACTTTTAGCCGAAGAATCGTTGAATTTGCAGTATCTGATGCGATCAGGCCCCTGAGATATGAAATATATTTTTACAGACATAACTCTATAGCTGTACAGTATACTACAGATAAAGTAGCAGAGGAGCAGCACAGCGTGTGTGAGCTGAAAAAAAAGAGACACACTTTCATGGCAGCTGAGGAAGCAGCAGCACTTCAAAGAACGAGCAAAATATTCTTAAGAGAGGATACCGTTTTTGAACCAATTAGTTTTCCTGAATAAAGATGTAGACATAGCATTAGAGGATGTGCTTATTTATTTATGTGATTTTTTTTTTTTTAATACAGACAACAGTGAGATTGGGGTCAGGGAGTTATTTCAGATTAAGTGAAATGTTCTATCGCTTCAATATTTTAGATAAATACAAGACTAACAAAAACATTTTTTGGATCAAATTAACAGACAAAAGGAACAACATGCAATCAGAGAAAACATGTAACAAGTGAAACTGGAAACTGGACTGGAAATGAAAATAAGAAGGGATGCCTGGATAAGAGAGTGGGCCACAGAAATGTCCAACATTTCTTAATAAATACTAAGAATACTGACCTAACATTTCTTTAATCCTGGTGAAAAGTTGAGAGTTGCGTCGACCGTGGCTGGACATAAGTGACTATATTACAGTGGCACGAACAGCAGCCGGATGAAATACTTTTATTTACCATACCAGTTACGTGTTCTTTGTCACAGTTGAATGCAGTGTGTTTACAAGCCCACTGTTGGGTCCAGATAGGTACAATCCAATCCACAGACACAGCAGGGAGCCTCATGAAAACTGAGAGGTCATTGTTGTGTTACTGCCCAGTTTCTTTTTTTCTTTGGTAAAGTAGACCGTAAAACTCACTGTCTTGCATCGTGTAAACACACACATTTGTTTGTTTGTTTATTGCTTTGCTTTCTTGTTGGCGGTCACGTCCCTGCTTAGTCTTTCAGAATCCTACTTTTTTTCTCCTTCTCTTTTCTTGTACAGGTTTATTGTTGTTACTAAATTGTCTGTGATTATTGTCCTTTTTAACATCCACCCACTGCTGATAGCCAAGCAGGTGTGATTCAGCTTCAGTGATGGGTCATTTAAAAACCCACAGGTAGTGTTGGACATTTAGAACGGTTGGACTTATCTACTTTTTTTTTGTTGTTGTTGCAACTAATATAGTCGCCAGTTGCAACAACAACAAAAAACAGTATATAAGTCTATAAGAAAATGAGCCTATTCTTTAATTAAATTATCAATAAATAGAACAAATAAAAAGACATCAGGTCCTTTTTAATTAAGCATGGTTTCCATTTTGTAATTTATGGTCCTATTTAAGAAAAATAGATAGAAAGAGATACTAAAGAAGAGAATGCTTTAGGTGGGGTTATGGTGAAATTGACACTAAATGTCCCACACAATGACCTGCAAGATCTAATTCTGTCTGTAAGATCATGCCATGCATAATTTTGTAGCTCCACTCTCTCATCCAAATATGGTAACTTCAAAAATAATAACTGAGTGTAAGGCCAGGTTCACACTGGACATGTTGCATGGTATTTTGGCGCCCATATTAAAAAAAATATACAGAGAATGATGATGATTTGACATTGCGGACGTCAGGTGACTTGGTTTTTATGAGCCACCATCATAGAAATACAAGATGAGCCAAATATGAATTGGGGTGGCTCTGGCTTTAACCTGTCAGAGTTCACCGGACACTTAAAATCCACGGGGATCGACTGTTAAGCTCATATTTACAGAGGGAATATATCTGATCATGATGAGGATCGGTGTTCATCCTTTGCTTGATAGGCTCCCTTCGCTCTTTCTTCTTCTGCTCACTGTGAGTGTGTTTCATAGCAATGAGTCACCTTTTGCCCTCACACTGGTTCTGTGGGTGTCCGATAAGACGTTCTTCTGTTATCCCGTCTCTGACTGTTTAGGCATCCCAGGGCACAACATACAGTATAGCCACCATTTTCACTTTTATGATGAAAACAGCTGGCAGCGAGACAAGTTGCCTGACATATTGTCTGGTATACGTTCTATAGAGGTGAACAGTGTATCCAGCCAGAGGATGTTACCTTGGTTGTGTGACATCAGCAACCAGAGCTCAATGTAAGCTATAATTATATCACATGAAGGGAAAATTCTCTCTCCCGCTCTCCCTTTTTGTCCACCTGAGTAAACAAAACCATGGGACATTTTAAAGTCATAAACACAAGCGAACTGCAGCAGACACACCACACAGCAGCGGTGCACACGTCATGTAACCATTGTGATTGTGTATGAACTTTATGTTTAAAAGGAAAAAAAGCTGGTCAAAGAAGAAAAAAAATTGCGTGTGTGTGTATCTGTTTATGAAGAACAAATGACTCTAAAGGAAAGTCATTTATTTAAAAAATAAGGTCGCAATAATAAATCACGACCTTAACAGCAGCATTCACAGGGAATCCATTCAGCCGACTGCTACTGGAATCAATAAAATGGCTTTTGTAATAAATCAACATCAGCAAAAATGTCATTATAAATGACCTGAGGTTAGCTTAAAAGATAAACATCACCAGCACATTAGCTAGTAATTCTCTCCATATTGTCTTCTTCATTCAAACATTGACAATGTTAATTAAACTAAACTCATTTGGACAGAGAACTGTCTCTCTCTCTCTCTCCCCCTCCGCCTGTTTGAAAAGGAAAAATAGACTTTTAATCCTCCTTCTGTTTTCGAAACAAATCAATGGCAAGATTAACTTACTTCTGTCTCTTGGACTTTGGGAGAAATGTTGAATCTGTTTTGTGATGAGGTGATTAAGGTAATAATACTTTGTAAATTGGTCCACACTTTAATTCTCTGAGAACAAAAGCAAAGGGCTAAATCTTTCATTATGGCTGCAGACTGAAGCAATGCAAAAACAAACAGCTCAGATAAGCAGCAATAAACAATGATAAATTTATCTTTAACATGCTTCTTAGCACAACTAAGAACCAGGAAATCATCTCCCCAAATTCTCAGGTGCCTGTCTTTAGAGGTGTCTTTTTCTGATGTGTTGATATAGTGATTTGTTTTCTATTCATTTGAAATGTGGTGTTGTGCAACAATCTGACAATCTGTAATGCATGCCAAACTTTTATTTGCAGTTAAAAAAAAGCATTGTACATGTTAATACAATTTGTGTAATGTGTTAAGCACGTCAACCTATTTATTAAAATTTCCCATTGTGGATACCGATTGCAAACTGGGGCCATACCTGTAGGACCCACAACCCTTTCTACATTTTCACATGGTGACTCATGAGCTGTTACTACATAATTATACAAAGACTCAGAGCAGTTAAGTTTTTTACTTATTACTTGAGTATGACCCATACACAATGACCCACATTTGTGCAACTTCATCGAGACACACTACCTGGATGAGCAGGTGAAGTAAAGAATTAAAGAACTGGCAGACTGGGTGACCAACCTGCGCTGCCTGGGTGCTCTTACCAATGGCATGGCGGAATACTTACTTGAGTATGAGCAACCAACCTACATTTTGATCTTAACTGCAGACAGACATATAAATCTATACCTTCAAACAAAAGCTGTGTTAAAACAAACAAAAACTCTGTGTTAGTTGCTTCTCCCATGAAGGAACACACTCATAAACCAACATACACATACTCTCACACACAGCTGTTGCTGCAGGAATCAAATTAAAGGAAAATACGAATAAAACAGTAGACATAGGGTAAAAATATGTTTTGCAAAATGTTGAGCTGTGATGTAAAGTGCATGCAATCTGTAGTAACTGAGCTACAACAAACTTTACAACTGGGGGTTTTGCCATTACATTTTCATATTCACCAAAGGATGAATTGTAATGACGCTGTTGATTCCTTGATTTTCCATCTCTCACTCTGTGCCAAAGTACATCCTTATTGAGTGACGTGACTATTGAGTGACGTCAAAGTGAAAGAGATTATAGGAGAGCTGCTTTATTCTGCTTCGGCGACTTCCAAATTTTTTTAAAAAAAGATTTCACCGTATTGGTATTCGACTGAACAAGTCTTCAAACGTGTAGAGCAGGTCACAAAGTCACAGAGTGCTTTATCAAGTCACGTCTTTGGTAAACAGTTGCTTTGGGATTCTCGTTTCAAAGGACTTTGTCAGTCTGTTCTGCATGTTAATCCACCGTGGACAATAAAAGAAAGACCTGTCCAATAAGAAATATTGCTGTCATCAATGCTGATTTGCCCGTCTGCCTTGCCTGTCGAGACCTTTAAATCCAGCTTATAACTCTGAGCAAAACTAAAAGTTTGATAGGCAAACAGTCGAGGCTGTTCCTTCTTCACTGAATGTACTGTAGTGGTTGGGATGGACACATAATGAGTTGTGGATCTGTGTGTGTGTGTCTGCAGGGTTTTGGCTGTGTGAGCCAGGTTTGGAGCCTGTCAATGTCTCCATAGCCTTTAATCCGTGTGTGGAGTGAAGGGTGACCATCTCTGCCTTGCTCTCTCTCTCTCTCTCTCTCTCTCTCTCTCTCTCTCTCTCTCTTCTCTCTCTCTCTCTCTCTCTCTCTCTCTCTCTCTCTCTCTCTCTCTCTCTCTCTCTCTCTCTCTCTCTCTCCCTCCCTCAGCCTCTATATCTCGCCCTAAGCCTCTTTTCACCCCAATTTAACACCAGTCGTCCTGTTCACAATGCTGCCTGCAGCCCCAGTGTGACCTCTGTACGCCTGCATGCACGCCCTCACATGCTATCACCTCCTTATCATTCAGTATAATTGTAGTAGTGTCACCTGCCTCCATTGTAATCTCTTCTGTCCACCACTCTCTTTCAACGTAGTCTCTCCACATCACTATCAATTTATCTATCACCCTTTCTGTCACTCTTTTATTCATCCTCTATTTGTCCTTTTTTCTCGGGGGGGAGAGCAACAGGCTGAGTGAAATCAGAGTTAATAAAAGAACGTGATTTGGGGAGAGAGGTAATTATGATGAATTTAAAGCAGGGGTGTGAAACATACGGCCCACGGGCCAGAACCAGCCCCCCAGAGGGTCCAATCTGGCCTGCAGGGTGAATTTGTGAATCTAATCATGATGTGGAATACTACATTTTTCAGTTCCAGATACCTGTGACTAAATGCTTTCTGCCTTTATAGATCCAAGGGAATTTGTAATGCACAAGTTTAAATGGTAAATTTAGGTATAATAATGTTGAATGTTGCACAATTTTTTTCCACACAAAATTTCAGGTTCATAATGTTTTGTAAAAAGATACTTCATTAAAGGTAAAACAAAGGGAAAAATTTGGAGTGTTTATAGTTTATTAAGTTATTATTTTACTGGTCCGGCCCACTACATCAGGGTGGATAATGTCTGTTCTCCAATGGTATCACCATAAAGCCATCCCTGACAGGATGGCTTGGGTTGACCAAGATGGATTTTGCCTTTTTTAAACATCTGACCAGATAGAGTTCATTGAGGTCAGGGCCTTATCGATACCCTGTAAGAAATTTATGATACCATGTCAGGGATTTGAGTTGAGTTGTTATAAGTGAGTAGAGTTGGGTCATTTCTTTTACAAATCAGAAATTCTTTGCTGACTTCATCTGGCCTAAACCTCATGAATCTGCTGTGCTCATTTACATACATTGCTTAAGGTTGACTTCAGTGATAGCCCCACCTTTTGAGTTCACAAGATTCGTCTTCTGGTGCATGAGTGACCCTTTATTGCACTTCCATAGAGCTTGAGGACTTGCCAGAGACACAAAATTAGTGTTACAACACAGAAGAGACAGCTTTATCCTAACCTTTAGTCTTATATGGTAAATACATGCCTTCATTAAGCCCTTCCATTCAAAGTGCTCGCAATTCCCCCCCTTACCCTCAACCAGTCATGCTGGTTTGACCATTCAGGCAATTAAAAATTCATTGCCTTGCCCATGTATAGTTCAACATATAGGAACGCTGAATTTGTATGCAATTTAAATTCCCCTCTACACTATATCTGCAATGTAAATCCTTGCATTAAAAATGCACCCACTCAACCAGAAATACATGATCCTGTTGCGTTTACGTCTTCAGCCACAAAGTCCATAGTCTTCCACTGCCTCATTTTTCACTCATGCACAAATTCTTTCCTCTACAGGAGAACATGACTAAATAATAACCTGATAATAAGCAGATATTAACAAACAGGCACATGAGATGGCAGACGCTGAGGTCTCCAGCAATAGCACAGGAACACAGAGGTTTTCCAACCAAATCTCTATGGGTACCCTTTGCAACCATTTACATGCTGCTACCTCTCCTTGCAAATCTTAACGGCTGTGCACACAAAAATTGAGAGTGATATACACAGGATCTATTAAGATGAGCTCATCACCATTTTAATCTGCTCCTCTTCTTCATTTGGGTTTTGTGTTTACAAGAGTGAATGAACCTAAAAACAGTTATTTTCAGAGGAAATTGTGCCCTTCCTCCTGGATGATCAGGCATGAAATGCACAAACATGCAATCCAGTCTAAATACAGCTAAGACTCAGCGATGAGTCAGTCAGGCAAACCACTGTTCCAGAGGATTAGAGACCTCATCTTATTTAGCAAACATTAAGCTGAAAGCTGTATTTTTTTCTGAAACACTCAAGGCAAAGTCTGTAGCTTTGTAACTTTGAAAGACTGCACATTCTGATGGGCTGAGTCATGTTTGAATACTCTGTGGCAATTATGGAAAGACATGATCTAGATTTCAGATGCGGGTTGATGTAATGTGAAAAGGAGGTTGATCCACACAGAGCAAACAGCCTACTAATAAAAATGACATAAGCAGAATGTATGGTTGACTTTGGCCTGCACACCCACATACACACAGATACAAATATAAGAAGATAAGGTGGAAAGGACATTGATGGCCATCATAGAACAAATGGTTTCTTAGATTTTCTGTTCTTTCTGTATTGTTGTCACCATCTTGTTCATGTGGCAGGGAGGAAGCATTCGTAGCAGTTTAGAAAGAGGGAGTATTTAAAGACAGTGAATAGAAACACATAACAGAAGATACAGATTACATATTGAGAAGGTGAGACATGGGAGAGATAAAAAAGAGAATGCACAATGTTTTGTATTTCAAAGTTGCCCTCTTTTGAAGCAGCTTTTGATGCCTCCCACTCAGTTTGGCCTGAGGCCTCAGTGTCTGTAAACATCCTGGCATTCAAACCCAGACAGATAACTTCCAGTGCTAGAGTGGACTGCAGACTTTGGCTACAGATACTGTGTGTGTTTGTGAACACTTCTGTGCAGTTCCAGTATTGGTGAGACACTCGACCTGCTGTGGAAAGGCTATACTTTTTACAGGTAATAGGCTCTGGATGGAGCCCAAATTTTACTCCACTCAGTTATAGACATGCTTTGATATGGTATAACCAAAATGTGCATGGATACACAAAGGAATAGTAGGGCACAGAAGGTCACGCAGAAGGTGGCACTTTTGTGACTGCATGCCAGATGCATTAACATACAAATATAACTACAATGAGCACGGCTCTGAAATTTGTATGGGATATTTTATTCACTCACTTATGCCTCATGCTGTCACATAAAATGTAACACTGAGGTGTCTGTGCTTTGTTGGAGCAATCCAAATTCACTTGCAGACCTGAGTGGAACTGAGCAGAACTGAGCAGAGTTTCACAGTCATACAGCTCCAAAAAAATCAATAAAATCTATTTTTTATGAAGTTACAATCCAAAACATTTTGAATTTGTCTTAGTTTGACAATTTTAGACGGAAATAAACATTGCATGTCTAACCATCCTTGAAACATCCCAGTTCAAAACCCAACTCTCTTGATAATATTTGACTTATAGCAGCATAATTTTTAGGTTTTAGTTTAGAAATATTACATAATTTGATTTGTGTTGTGGCAAACACAAGCTGTTGTTTTTAAGAGAGTGGTTTGTTTGTTACTTCTAAGGTTCAGGGTTTTGACATCTAAGAGTGAGACTGTAGATCGTAACAAGCATATGCTCATCCCTCACTTACCCAAGCATGTCACTGAACTATGACAGCCTTCACATACAAGAAAATGGTTGTTCTTTCTTTGCTTAGTGAGACTGCAGAATGGGAAGTATACAATTACACGGCAAATGGCTGAGAGCATGTCATTCCCTTTGTCACATCCTGAAGTACAGAACTGAGCTCAAAAACAGCATGATTCAACAGTAGCAGTATGAAGCCTGCAAACTCCATTTTGAAAAGAAATGCAATGCAAAGTGGCTAATTAGAGCCACTTATACAGTAATGAGGCCCAATCCCATTTCACCCTCCCCCTTTGATTTGCACGTTTACCTAAAGGCATAGGATGTCTCCGTTCTTCATGTGATAGAGGGGTAGGGTGAAACGTGCTAACTTCAAATGGAATTTTGAATACCAAACGACAAATCAGAAGTTGATACTGTGAACTAGCTCGTGTCCCAGTAAGTTGATTTGCAAATTTCTGAGATGGTTAATTATTTGTACCCATAGATCCACACATTCCTAAGGAAAGTATTTGTTTTTATTGTATTTAACGAAGACAGCTATTTTAATATAAGCTCAGTGGAGCTTGAATGGACTCTTTACCGTCTCTTGCTAATCCCACGTACAGTCTTGTTTGCCACCAAAAAGAGCATGATGGATTGGTAATGCATCACGCCTCAGAAGAACACAATAGCTTTTTGGCAAATAACATAGCTGAGCGAGCTGGCAGTGTGCAGCAAATGGATTGGTAGCAGTTTCATGAGTGACTGATGTGGCCTCTGTATTCTCGTGCCCTTAGAGAGAAAAACACAAAGAAAAAGAGTTTTTTTTGGCTTTCATTTGTGCATTAAGAAAAATGAATCTCATGTACATTGAGTTTAATGTCTTGTCTGCAATATTTTTTATTCCCAGCGAACAAGGACACAAAAGCTCATACTGCAGCCCGGTGTGTTTCTATCTTACCTCCTCTGAAAACCATGAGAAGTGCTAGATACATTCAGTACAGAAATAATAAAAAAGAAATGTTTCATTTTGTTTCATATATGTCATATCAACATGTTTATATTTAAATATTTTTCAAATATTGGAATATTGGAGCCTGTTTTTATGGAAACAGAAAAGAACTGCATAATATTTTATGCTTAAATAAAAGAAGACATATAGAAATCACATGACTTAAAAGTGCTTCCCACTTCTGCATTTCTCTTCACTTCTTCATATCACTGCAAGTTATACCTTCATTGCACCACCAACTTCTTATCTTGGTCAACTAACTCCCAGTATTGCTGCTATTACAGCAGTTGATTGAAACGCAGGTATTTTATCAAATCTATGAAATCTGGTTCAAACTTGAGATACATTTTAATAAAAATCTAGCTACAGTGAATGAAACAAAGACATGTGCCAAGCAGCATACAACAACTCAATCAAGATGAAATGTTTTTGTTTACCCTACAACATGTAGATTTTTTTATGGCTTTTACAATGTTATGAGGATTTGGCCCTTGTGTGTCTCCAGCCTAGACCACAGTGTGTTTTTAATGGAGAGGATGTTGAAGCTATGAGGATTAACTGTTGTCATTTTGTGCCAAAACATAATGCTCACTGTCATAACCAGTAATGGATTTCATCACCCTCATCACATGAGCTCATTGTCATTTATAGAAATGTACAAAAACGATCATAGTGACTGAGTTTAACACAAAAGAGCAAACTGTTCTAAATGTGAAAATGAACAAGTAGAACTGTTGTGTGTGTGTGTGAGAGAGAGAGAGGGATAGACACTATATCTATCTTAAATGAGAGAAAATGAAATCTTCCCTGAGCAGGATGACATTTCCTCTGGTCAGCCTTTTTTGCCCCCTATGAGACCTTTGATGGGTCAGCTCTTAGCCATCCAGCAGGAGACCAGATGGATAGAGCTTGGACGATAACTGGCTGTTCATCACCAGAAAAATAAAGAAGAGAGTAACAGATAAACAGACAAAATAAAATAAATAAAGAAGAAGAAGAGCTGCTTTTACTTTTAATTGCTGTGAGGATTGATCGTTGAATAAAGAATCATGTTTTGATTGTAAGATAATAGCTGTGGAGGGGAGAGTGTGTGTGTCACCATGTGCGTATGCGTGTGGGTTGGTGGGTGGGCGTAGAACTGTGTGTGTGGCCTCTAATTGGCTACTGTAACTGTGTCCTGTGGGGAGGCGAGCTGACTGCGGGGTAAGTGGCACACTTAGGCCTGTGCACCATGCACACACACACCAACCATTGCAAACAAATGTCCAATTAATGATGGCAATAATGTCCACACAGTGGTGACACCAGCTAGGGAGAATGAGAGGAGCACTAGATGAGACAAAAAGAAAAGAGGAAGGATAGAGATTTTAATGAGTTGTTGTGTGTCTGTGTCTGAGTAAAAAAAAAAAAAAAAAAACATACAGCAAAAGGAAAAAAACAAAACAAAACAAGAAGTCTATAATGTGAATGAGCCACAGATAATCTTGGTAACATCCTGTGCAAAATGTGCAAACAAATATGTGACAATCATTATTACCTCTCATCTGAGTTTTTATTTTGATTATACATTTAATTACACAATGAATTCAAAGTAGTTTCCACATCCTTTCATATTAACTAAGTTTTCATTGTCTCACATAAGATCTCATCTTACTCAATGAGCCCATTTAGAAAAACTGATTTAAAAACAAAAGTATCAATTTCCAAAATTAGCTGATGATTATTTCCTTATTATGGACTAAGACCAACAGCAAGACCAAAACAGGGCATGTAGATCATATAAAATTTATAATGGCCTTGTCTTGTCTTGACTTGGTCTTACCCTACCTTCATACTGGTCTTGTTTTTGGTACAAGCCTCGTCTTGTTCACACCACTATATTGCACTGTATGAATAGGGCTGCAACTTCCAGAATCACAGTAGTGAATCATTATTATTATTTTTTTTTTTTTCTGGTGCACCAGAACTTCCTACAAACTCTTGGTACTCCTTTCTGCCCTTTCCAGTTCTCTGAACAACTCTTGACAGCTCTAACCAAACTACAGTTCCCAGGAGGCAAAACTTGAGGATAACTAACTCCTCTGTTCCCTCTCTAGGCTGCCTGCATTTACTTTGATAATAGCTACGAGTCTACACTGCACAGCATTATTCTTATACAAAATCCTCTGCTCCTTGCTCATTGTTAATGTGCCAGGTCCTTTGCAGTGTCTCAGTGTCTCATATTATCACCGGGACACCAGAACAACAGTTTTACTCACAGGGGCTGCATTAATACAGCTGCATAATATAGCATCACACAATAAAATATTTATCCTTCCCAGTGGCTGGAATCATTTTAGTCAATCAATTTTGGGCAAAGTTATACATACAAAGCAGCACACACTGAATTCATGGACTCACTATTTCTTAGCTGAATTGAAATGGACACAATCTCCCATGAAAGCCTCCCATGAGACTTTTAGGTGAAGCTCTGGAAAATCATCCACTTTTGTGTTCCTGGTTAGATTTTATTTTCCATACTGTCTTCACAGTTCTGTATCTGTTACTGCTGTATTCATCCATGTGTTACGGCTTAATAGTTAAACGTATCCTGTCAATGTAGATTTATGGTTTTGTGGTGTCTGTTTCTGAAGTAAGATGCAACCGATCCTTTCTATTAAATCTGCTCACAATATATACAGTTTAGAGCTAGTGTCAGCACCATGGACAGCGCTGTTTGTTGTGGTTGTGGTGTTTGTTCTGTTCTCGAACAGAAGCCACTTTGGTTTGTGCTTGCTTTTTTGTGGTAAATTTTATTTTAAGATTACACCAAAATTAAAACATGAAGAAGGGTGAAGGAACAATGACAGTCAACTCTGTTAATAGTTCTGCTGTGCACTTAAATGTTTGAGCAGACATGTGCCTTGAGAAGTTGTGGTGCACTCTGGCTCTCTTCTCTTCTCTTCTCTTCTCTTCTCTTCTCTTCTCTTCTCTTCTCTTCTCTTCTCTTCTCTTCTCTTCTCTTCCTCATCTTTCAACTTTTTTCTGGTTTCTTTCTCTAACCTAAGAGAAAGGAACAGGGAGCCTCTTCTCTCTTCTCCATTTTGTTCTACTTTTGTCTGTCCTCATCTCCTCCCTTTTCTTCCTACCCGCCCAACCCTTCTCCTCTTGTCTCCTCTTTGTGTTTTAGATTACTCCTATCATCTCTATTACACTGCAGCCGTAGGGGGGGAGAGTATGATAGGGATCTCAGCTGTCTGATCATATCTTGTTGCTCTGTTGTTGAACCATAAGATGGTTTATTGATATTTTTAAGGGAGGAAATATTCTAAAGACAAGTGCGTCTGTTTTATCCCTCATCTAGCAGGCAACTTCTAGCAGGGGATTAACAGCTCCTTCCGATGAAACTGTGCTTCAGGGCTATTTGTTAAAAAAGAAAAACAACAAACAAACACTTCAATAGTACAAGAGGAAAGTTGATTGCCAAAAATATTTAAAATATTTATCGTTTATTTGTCGGTTTAACAAAAAGTGACATAATTTTAAGTTAAATGTTATGTTGGCACATTTCTAATTTTAGAATAAAAACGTGTCCCTACTATAAAGGAACAGTTTAGATTTTTTTTTAAGTGGAGGTGAATGTGTATTTCAGACAGTGGAACCAAGTTTACAGTCTTTTACTGTGAAGTGGGACAGCAGAGGTATCATTTGGTCCAGTCCAGAAGGCTCCACTAAAACTGTGGACTATAATTATTTTATATATTTTCAGCAGGTTGCCATGCTGTCAGACAGCCCTTACCTTTGGAATTATATTTTCCCAATGTATTACTACAATCATATACATTATAGTGTGAACACGGTGTACAGATCAGCAGTTTGAGGCTTAAATATGAGGGCAAGAGGAAAAACGTACATTAAAAAAAAATTATATATATATATATATTTATTTTTTATTCAGCTTCTTCTCTTACACAGATCCAACTTTTTTTACAGTTCCTGTACAGCTTAACTTGCAATACATATAAATTATAATTTTGTTTCAGGCAGCACACTGAACACTGTGCTTAGTACAATGACTATGTATAAGAGCCCCACAAAAAACAAACAAATAACATGATTTAACTATTCTGTTAAAATGAAGTAAGAAAAATGTGTTTAATTTTATCAGGTGGTCAGTGGTCATTTTAAAATATGGCTAAATGATTACTGTCACTAATCTGTTGTATAGCAATAGGGATACCTACTTCCTGTTATGCATTTTTTTTATTAAAGAAAGTTCCCACACATGGCTCTGTGCATTTCCAGGCAGTAACTTTGTTTTAGCTGCATTAAACTTGAATTTACTTCACTTCCTCTCTGATGAGTACTTGAGTTAGTAAGTTACTTAAGGTACACTTGAGTGTGCTCTCCCTTCCACCACCTGGAACCAGTGGGTTTGTTCCCAAGTGTCCTCCCACCCACCTGGTGTGCAGGGGAGAGTAAATGAGGCGCTCCCAAACAGAGCAAGTTTAGAAAAACTTAACTTCTCATATTTTGACCTCAGACCTGCCATCCTCCTAATACACAGCTCTCTCCCTGTCCTCAGCCCACAATTTCAATCTGCTTCCTCTTAGATTCATACACATGCACACACGGGAGGATATGTCAGTCAAGATGGATGTTTAAGTTGGATAAACATCCCATATGGCAATTTGTCCTTTCTCTCTGTTTGTGTGTATGCGTGTGTGGGGAGAGCTCATCCCATGGGCAGTGCCATAGAATTTGGCTGCGTTCAGCTCTGCTACATCCTCTCTTCTATTGAGATGGTTAAAATACACACACACAGTCACCCTGAGCTGCACACTTCTATCTTGTTGCACAACAGCTCTGAAACTTTAATATTCTTTGGAGATGTTAGGTAAAGCTGCAGCTCAGAATAGTGATTGAGGATGTTTACTCGCTGAAAAGCTGCCATCATTATTCTAGAACATTGGATATGATGCCATTTTGAGTAAGGAGACAGTGCTAACTTTAGCCATGCTGCCTGAACTGTGTGTACTTAATGCTTATTGCATTGCACATGTGCTCACATGAAACCAGACTCTTGTTTGATATCTTTGAAATGAAAGTATTACTTTGCTACTGGAAGGAGCAAACGGCGAAATGAGAAGAAACTTATTAAAAGTATTACTTTGAGTTTCATTCAGTTCTTATTTATACCTGAAGGTTTGATCTGCTTGTTTATAATGAAACATACTTTTAACTTCTTCCACATATTGGTAAACCTCTTACTTAGTATTCTGAATGTGTTTTAACCATGAGAGCCTTGGAAAATAACTGAGGTTGAAAATCTCACCTTGACATCGTCTCAGAATTCAGCAAACCCCGAGACCACACCAGGTTTTTTTCTGTAATTTTGCTGCAGAATCTGTAAATGTGCTGGTCTGATCTTACACATTCATACATTATTCAAAATATACTTGCTGTGCGTCAGCACTGATTTGACAGCATCCCGCTCTCTGATTCCCTCTCTCTATCAAAAAAAAACCATACACTAGTACTTCTATCTTTGCAAGGACATTTATGGACGTAGATAAATGTAAATGTTTGTCAACTTTCTTTTCATTAAAATACTGTATCAAACTTTGCAAAAGATCCTAACAGTAGAGGAGCTTCATCTCATCCTCATGTTGGCCAAGCAGCCTGAACACAACATGTTTTTTAATCTACCCACGATGTGGAACATTCTATTTCCATTTCAACAAGAATGATTTCTGTCGATTACTTTAATGGACAGCGTCTTCTATCTTGCTTTTTCTTTTTTTAAAAAAAAAACAACTTTTTTTATAACTATTCTTTGATTTTTCAATCTTATGTTTTGTCACACAGTGGCATACTTGGCTAACACTGTTGCCTCACAGCAAGAAGGTTGCTGGTTCACATTCTCCCTGTGTTTGCGTGGGTTATCTCTGGGTTTCCTCCCACATGTCCAAAATTCACATTCACACATATGCCCATATGTGTGAATGTGAGAGTAAATAGTTGTTTATTGCCCTTTGTCAGCCCCACGACCCTCATGCGGAGGATAAAGAGTAGACAATGGATGGATGAATCTTATGTCAACACTTCAAGCTGCGTAACGTTAACCTTTGCCTCTGTAAAGAAGTTTGAGCTGTGATCTGTGTGTGAAAGGTGCTGTAGTTGTATTATTATTATTATTATTATTATTATTATTATTATTATTATTATTATTATTATTATTATTAGGGCTCACGCACTGACTTTGTGTTACCACTCGCCATGCAGCAGGCTTCCACCTGGGTTACCATGGCAACCATGGTAATGGCCAAAAGTTATCTTAAACCCCATATCAATTCTTTTTCATCTTCTTTCTATGACCAGTCCATGATGAACCCGCAAAGCCAGTCATTGCGCCACCTACTGGCAACAGGAAGTATGTTTTTAGAAACAAAAGCAGTAGTGTCTCACTCTCTCTCTATTTCTCTCCCTGTCTTTCTCTCTCTCTCTCTCTCTCTCTCATTAACTGTTGCTTCACTTCCCTGTTGGACCTGATTCAATTTTCATTGGGAAAGAAAACTGAATCCATGTTTGAGGTTTCATCACTAAAAAAAAAAAAACACTACAGCATTGTTCCGTCTTAAGTCCCAGGTTTTCAGATACATTAGGTCTCCTTGAAACTCTTCATGACATTGATCCTGTGCTAAACTAAGCATAAACCCTAAGGCTGTTTCAGCTTAACATTTGAATATTTGTCACATAGAGAGAACTTGCCAAAATGTCCTCACTCTAATGGTTTAAATCATAAAGTAGGTGGTCCTCACAATGTATTTTTTCACAAATATGATATGCTCTCGCTCTCTTGCACTCTCACTCTTGGACAGTTTTCTTTCCATGACAACAGACTCACACAGAATCTAAACTTTGATGACTGGCTCTTTTCCTATCTGATTGGAACTGCAGTGTCTGCAAGTCTTCCTCTGTCCTTCAGAAGCAAAGCACGAATCACTGCTCCTTTCCTCCTCGTCTCAGTACTGTACCCTCAGCTCCTTCGCTGCATTTTCCTCCGCCGACAGTGACTTTCTTTAACTGCTGTCTGGCAAAGGAAGAAATAATCAAGTACAATCCGAAAAGTCACACTGTGTCTTTAATAAAAGAGTTAGAAGCTTGTGAGAGAACTTGTCATCTGAGAGACTTTGTTCCCTGATGTCTCAGGCTGCAGCTTAATGATGCAAAGGAAATTCATGGGCTTTTCTAAAGTACCGTAACTCCCACTGAGTGCAGCAACAGAAAGAGTTTCATATCCAGGATGACATTAAACCAGAGACATTAAAATTCAGTCTGAGATGCTCGAATGATGGTGAAGTAGTTCAGCTGTCATCACAACTGTAAACGTCCCTGTGTCCTGTATGGTGGTTTTTACCCAACCTTTTATGCGGGCGCCCACCTTTTAAAAATAATAAGATAAGAATAAAATAGAGTACAATTTTCTATTTCTGTAACACCTAATGCCATTTTGAATAGGTAAACCAGACACTTACAAGAGTTATGTTTCGTACATAAATAACAAATGAATTTGTTAGATGTTAATGAAATAAATATTGCTGAGAAACAGGCTGGAAGAAATTTTTGCATATTTATTCACCATTGCTTTTTATTGTAGTAAAAAAACCCAAGTGGACCAGTTTCCCCACTGGCCTTCGACACATGTTTAATTGAAGTTATTAAAACTCAATTGTCTAGGCTCCACTAAAATATAAAACATAATAATAAAGAAAATTCATAATCCTCTTACATTACACTTTGTTTGTAGCACCAATCTGATCACCAATCAAATGTACTAAAATCTTGACAAATGAGAAGCTGCAGTATGTCTTTGAACATCTGTAAACTCTCCATGAGATATGGAAGATCTGACTGTCCAGCAATGAGGTGGGAAAAGGATGGAAACATCTAGGGCTCATATCAACTTTCTACATTCTGTAATATGGACATTTGCACATAAATACAACTAAATAAAGCCATTTAGAGCAAGCATCTGTGCAGACAAGATAAACAAATCTGCAGTCGATACATGTTGCTGCTGAACAGGTCCTCCACTGACCCCTTTTTATTTACAATACAGACTCTATAGCTTCTAGCTGGCAAGGACTTTTCCTCGCACATAGGTGCAGAACATACAGTATCTGCTGGTTCCTTGTTGGCTGCAGTTGATGCGGTGTGTTTGAGTTTTCAGCTTTTTTTTGTACCAACTGAGACAGTGGTCTAAAGTCAGCTATTGTTTTTTTACTGTTCCCTGACCATCAGGGTAATGTGTGCTGGGTCTTAAACTTCTGACTTTCACTGTGAACAAATCTATTCCTGTTAATATAATGCTGTTGTTTCCATAAACCAAGCTGCAGACAGGGTTCTGAGCTTTGGAGTACTCTCTCAATGGAAGGGAAAGCCAAATGTTACAGTAAGAGCAAATATACTTATTTTTAAAGCCACACCAAGACCAAGACTACTAATTTTTTGATCCATGTGAGCCATATTTCAGGCATGAAAACTGTCCCATCTGTCAGGGTAGTACGATCCACCCACTTCACTGTAGTTGAGTTAAATTTAGAATGCGAGCTGGAAATACTGCCAATGAGTCACAGCTTAAAATAGTCATTAACACAACCGTTTATTGCTCCCTGCGCAAATAGCTGTTGAAATATGGTAATGTTGAAGTGGATTCCATTTTTTTTCTTTTGTCAGAAACCATAACATTCACATGAGTTGGAGCTTTACTCTTTTTTTAAATGGAAATTTGAAAAATATTCTTTTTTTTTTCATCAAAGAAAACTTCTCCTGTCAGTGAAAGTTCTTTTGGCTTTGTGTTCAGGGTTATAAATCCTTTTGGACAAATCTTTTCTTCTCAGAGCTTTCCATTAAGACAAGCTGTTTCTGTTTCCCTCTCTTTCTCCTCATATCTCCTTCTTCCTCCCTCTTACTTTATCATTTCCCCTGCCTTTATTCTCTTCTGTCTCATCAAAGGAAAAAAAAAACAAAACACACACACACCTCTTTTCTGAGAGGTCAAACATGCCTCAACCACCATTGACATCCATCAGTTTCCATGTCCCACAGTGTCTTTTCTTTTTCTTCTTCAGTTTTTCCTGTTTATCTGACTTTTTCATGATGCACTCAGCCACTACAATAGTCTTTTCCTGTTCAGTTTGTCAAATTGTATTACTAACCACTCTCCACTACTGCTCACTTTGCAGTATTCAGTGACAACACTGGAACATGGCTGGAGTCAGGGCTGGTGAAGGGAAAAAAGAAAAGGAAACAATGTAGAAAAATATAAAGTATATTGAAGTATATTGTGTGTTATTCATTTTTGTTGGGCCATATTCAGTGAGGGCCACCATTACACACTACCACTTTGCTCTTTGTTTGGTTCTCACTCCCTGAAAGCACCTGAAATCAGTCCTTCCAGCAGTCAAAAGAGAAATGAGGTAGCACTGAAAAGTTGACTTGTTGCTCTTTGCCTCCCAAGTAATGTGCACCACCCATCATCTGCAACACAAAATAGTCTAAAAGAAAATACTCAGTCACTCATCTTCTACAGCTTTATCCTCCACAAAATACTCTGAAACAGAAAACACCCTTTATGCTCTATATGCATATGTGCTATACAAAGAATAAAACACTTTATTATATTTTGGCCTCATCCAAGCATTTAGGGCATACAGTTGTGTAGATAGTTGCCAAAACTTCACAAATGAATCTTGTCCCAGGTGAAACCATGTTAGCTTTACCTAAACCTGCTCAGTGTTCAGTGGTGGGTGAAATCCCTTTTTTACAAATGAGTGTTGTTCCAAGAACAGTGCATTAGAAAAGATGAGTTGCTGTGAGTGTGGAGGACAACTATGAAATCAAAGTCAACTTTTTGGGTCATTTAACCCACATCACACTTCAACAGATTGGCACTTATGTTAAGTGTTTTTAAATCAGTACAATCCTCTGTGCGGCTGGTATGGTATATGAGGACAGATACTGTGTGATTTACTTTTCGTTCTTAGACTGTGCATTTCAAGGGACACATTACGAGGGACAAAATATGAATGATTCCCCAGAACATCATCTGATGATAAACTCAGTGTTTTCACAATAGTTTTGCCTCAGTTTTAGCAATTCTTTCACTAATCTGTCTCTTTGCAATATTTGCTGTTTAGTCACTGAATCACACAAACCACCAGCTACTTCATGTTAGTCAGTATTGAAATATTGCTGTGCACTGAGTTGAATTTATGCATGTCACTTGAGTATTACCCTATGGGGCACACCACTTACTTTATTCCAAATAGAACTACTAAATTTGAATTTTGTAAATAAAAAAGGTGGCGACACAAGTCGAGTTAGATTGTGGATATTTCTGAGATCAGAGCAGAAGCCGGTAAATCAGATAAATCAGTTAAATCATTACAATAGTGATACTATCTGCACTGCCCCTACTGTTCATATTCATTGCTTCTTGCTGTTGCATTGTGGTAAATTCTGAGGTTGCGCACAACTAAGGTGCCAAACTAAGCCATGATGCATGTATAGTGTACATGTCATAAATTACAAGGTCTTACTTCTTGGAAGTGCTTTTTTTTTTTTTTACTTTGTTTGTTTGCTTTTTCAATAACAGACACAGAATAATCACATACAGAGCAACACACATAAAATTATTGAGTGCAATATTTAACACCCCAGGTGCTCCCTGAGCTAAAATGCATCACCAGCAGGCACATACTGTAAACAGTTACACATTAAACGGTGATGCTGTATTAATTAGTTTATATTCCAAAAGCACTATGAAAAAAGGAAAACATTTAAAATACTCATAGAGTGTCCTCTATTTTTAACTGACTCCAGCTGATAAGCAATTAAATACCAATAGGTCTATAATGGTTATAGATAAACACAATAATAATATGTGTGCAATAAGAGCCTTCTAAAAACATGTCTTCATATTTTGTACTTACTTTATTATAATGAAGCTGTAACTATGAGGAAATTCTTTGACAAATATTTAAATCAAAAGAAATGTAGTACAGTTTTGTCACTAACTGTAAATTATTAATTAATCCTGCACCAAGCCAGTGGATCTTAAGTGCAGAATGTTGACTATCTAGCTCTAGAACTATACTTTAAATTGTTTTGAAGTCACAGCTACTGTACTCTCACGGCTGCTATACATCTCGCCAGCTCACATTAGTCGACTCTTTTAAAGTGTAATATTAATGGAAATGACAGCTGCCGAAGTAAAGCATGAACAAAAAGCAGTTTGCACAGACGCGATAAAAGAAATATTTAATTGTTAAAATGCCGAATGTTTTTATTTATATGCCCCTCACTGATATAAATGATGACACCCCCAAATATTGAAGTGATATATGTTTTACATCAATCACTGTGAGAATATGTTAGTAGGTCGGATTTGAAGCAAACTTGGAGCACTATAAAGTATGTGGTGAGGTCCAAAATACAGACTTTTATATTCACTAGTATGCTTGAAAACATGCAGATTCATTAACTATATACAGTATATCAAATGTGAGTATATTGTATATTGCATGCTTGGCTGTAAAATGTCTCCAACTAAATGCATACTACATATATCAAGACATAATGAATCAAAGCTGGAGTACATAGTGTGAAGACACTGTGGGACAGACAGTTGGACTCAGTGTGGCAGCAGAGGCAGAGGTGAGTGTAATTTACTGTGATAAGTGTAAACTGGTCTGTTTATCCACAGGGAGTCTTGAGTGACTGGGACAGTGCTTCCTATTCCCATCACGGTGGAAAAGGACTAAACTAATGCACACACTACAACCTGGATATTTCACATATACATTTTTAACTAATACTTTTTGCATTTGAGAAATTGGCAGTAGACTGAAACTTTTAAATGGAATATTAAACAGCAATATCTGTGGCCAGTGTTACTGATGCATTAATATCCTCATGTGGCCCTCCAGTTGATTTTATGTGGCCTGCCACTTACTATTGAATTACAATGAGGCATGTGTGTGTGTATTTTTAATCAATTTTTATCATTTTACGTGAACACTTTTATTTAGAAATGCTGTGAAATATCACATATATTGACAATTTAATATCATGATGAAATATCTTGATACAATATGAAGCTTTTAAGCTAAAAAGTAGTTTTTTTTTCTTCTTTCTTTGTCTTTTTTTTTCACTTGACTGACCCACTCCTGACCAGGCTACATGCTCAGTGGCCCCCAGGTCATTGGAGTTTGAGAACCCCTGCTTTATGTTGATATGGCCAAACTTTTTGCAAACAAGTGCCTATTTATACAACACCCAAATGCAGAGGGATATTATCCTATTTTAATATTTCACAGTATGTGCAGCAACCTCAAATTCAACTCTGTATAGTATTTAGTGCTGTATGTTTTAAACAAAAACAACAGGGATGATAGCAGTGTGACTGAACAAATATAATGAACAAAAACAGTAAGCCAAAAGATGATGAAATGTTTGTTAGGACAAAGGATAACCTAGCCGAGTCAGCCAGCGATTTGATTTTATGCTGCAGACACATTTGGTAAAGATGCGGTTTAGGCCAACTTTAGAATCTTCTAAAAGAGGGAACAATAACAAATGGGTTTTTCTCCCCTGGCAAGCTAGAAGCAGGCTTAACATGAAGAGGACAGAGAAGCAACATCATCTGGATCATTGGTCTGATTGGTTGTAGGGCTATCCAATCACATGCTAAGGCATTGTGAACTACATCTGTTGGTCACACCTCTTTAAAGTGGGGGGGGGGTAACTACACCCTTTCCAGGCTCATACTTGATCTCCATTGAGACTGAGATACCACACTTTCAAGTGACAGTTCTCTGGGCTCATTACAACAAACGACCTCTTTCATATGGCACATTTTATTTCGCTTTTAAGAAATGACTCATTGCTACATTCATACCTATTTTTTCAGTTTAGCCTTTGATCCTAATATACACGTGTTAAGTTTTAGCTCTGTGTATTGCACAGTTGCAACAAACTTGGTGATAAAATCCAATGCAAGTGTTCACATACCGTACATAACAACTGCCATAGTACTAGGTCTCTATGTACTGCTACAGAACGGGTTATTTTGACTATGTTTTGCTGTCATGGACTGGAGTCTAACTGCAACAGTCAAATAAATTAAATCAAGTAAATGTCTCATAATTGGCACCATAAAAATTTGTTTTCAAAGGAGAAGGAAGGAAAAATAGAAGAGAGGCTGTTCAAAAACAACGTTTGCTCCACTCCAAACAGTTTTCATTTTTAATAAAAATAAATGGAGGATTTATAAATAAGACTGTGCTCAGTCAATATGGAAGAAATGCTAAGAAGACAAAAGGAAGCTAAAATGTATTGAACAGGATAAATACTGTTTGTCAAATGGTTTTTTGACAGCAATTGTGGAATACTGGTCCTACCTTCCTCCATAGAACTCAGATAATCCGATTGAGTACTAAATTTAACAAGTCAAAAGCGCCTCCTGTTGCTGAACTCCAGCCATCACTTACATATACTGCTTTTGTCAGACAATACATAGGTCACTGAGCTCCTGTTTCCTCTCCCAGACTCTAATTGAATCACTTGTCATATTAATTACATTAAGGATGTATGCGGGAAGACAAACAGTCCATAATGAGTGCATGAGTTATTAAACATTTGTACTGTCAGTTACGTGCATCTCATTAAAAAACAATGATCATTTGTGCAGCACTTCACTAAACAAAATGCTAGTGACAGCGTAAGTGCTATTTGTGAAACAGTGCAATGATGTTATCTGAGTAAACGCAGGATAAATTAGTTGTCGAGGGTAGAGAATGAATTTTCCATCATTCCAAAAGCAGTACGTGAGTGAGTGAGTGAGTGGGATAATAGACAACTCCGTGAGCAGGGATTGATAATGTATTCAGATACTGTAAGTGCCTTAATATTAGCATTGAAATAATATCTCACAGGGCCTGAAGATACAATAATAACAAATAAAATAATAGATAAATACACATACCACATACAAAAGGATTTTCAACTCATACATGATTTCCATCACAAGTACCACCAAGCCTGAGAATACAAAACAGCACATGACGTTAGTCATTTCATCATCATAGTTGACAACATGGTGCAGTTAGAGATTATGTTTTGAGAGAGCCAACTTTCAGGGAGAGGAAGCTGTGACACCATAGTGTTTGAGGCCCAGATGTTGGAGACACTGGCATATGACAATGACTACCCCACTTTGGCAGCAGCTTTGGTTTTAGAAGTAAATTTGCCATTCATTTTTACCACTGATGCTTCAGAAAATTCTCACTGAAGAGTTGTAAACCTGGACGAGGATGACCATAAAATAATTATCTTGAAACAAACCAATGTTACTAGAAAATTAGACAGTATATTATTATTTTCATCAACATGGTATGAAATATATGGGTTTCATGGCAAAAAATATGAGTACACGGAAATTTGGTGTCAGTTGTGTCAGGCGATGCAAATTGTGAACACACTTGACATGGTGATGCAAAATTCGCATAATTTGCTTCAGTCGCTTGAGTTGAAATAATTACATAATGCAGGGGTCGGCAAGTAAATTTGAACTGGGGTCAGTTGTTTTCTAAGCAATTGAATATTTGGCCAAAACCAACTGTTTTCTACTAATAGTTTTTCCTTCAAAGTTTAAAAAAAAGTATTGTATATAATCTGACTTTTGAATTCATCTACTGGATGCGTTTTTGCCCATGGGCAGTCATTTGCTGACCACTGGCATGACGAGCTGCTGTGAAAGCCAACTGGCTCTGAGATTCTATCCTTATGATGGAGTGAGCGACACCAGATGAAGGGAGAGTTGGGCAGAAAGTGAGAAAGCTGAACTTCCTACGAACTTATCCAAGCTGTGGGTCACACTGTTGTTGGTTGGGTTTGGATGTTGTTTTGTGCTAACATTAGCTATTAGCCATCAGCCAGTCAATCTTACTCACTAACTTATTTACTAACTTATTTATTTTCTTTTCCTATGTCCCCGTTTGTCTGATGCCCAGTGCCGTGACATGCTGCTGTGTGTTATTTGTGTATGTGAGAATGGATGAGTGTGTATAGGAAGCTGCAAATGAATTGCCCTTTGCAGTCACCAGTTATGTTTAATTGCATTATTCTTGCAAGTGAAGTTCAACACTTGACTCTTGTCAAACCTGAGGGGCCAGTTCCCCCAAAGTCATAACTGTACCTTTTATTTATTTTATTTATGAAATATGGCTAATTTAACCTAGTTACCAATTGTTGTACCAAATGTGTGGTGTGATTGTATTGTAAAATCCTAATAACAACTAAATGAAGCTGTGTAAGATAAACAAGTAAATATTTCCCTCTAAAATGTTTTACAGTTGTGTTAAAATCTACAGTACCTGAAAAAAAAAAGAAACATTTACTAAAATAAATGTATCAGAGTAGCAACTCAAAACTCTAAATAATAATAAATAAATAATGTGTTTCTGTTTAGAATGGTGGACTTTACAGGACCATGGCAGCAGTACTGTATGTGTGCATGTGTGGTTGTGTGGTGGCTGTGGGGGAAGCAGCAGGTAATCAAGGTGACCGGACAAGAATGAGGTTGCCAGGTTTGGCGGCAGATCGTCCCCGCCTCCTGTATGTCCAGACTTCAGACAGATTGGCATGAAAACTGTCACTGTCAGCCAAAATCTGCAAGTTTCTATTCCACGTTTAAATTCTGTACACACAAATTCTTCTTTGCTCCAAAAAAAAAGAAAAAAAAGACATACAGAAGGTTGTTCTTGTAGTCATCATATATCAATTAACAGCTGCATTGTTTTACCGTATAAATTACAATATCTTCAAGAAGTGTTCATATTTGTTTTAAGCTTTTCCACAGACATCGCGTCTGGTCACTCTGAGAAGGACACCAGCAGTTTCAAACATCAGCTGACATCAGACGACCTTGATTCGTTCTGGCCTTACACTCTTCATGTGTCTCTTTCTGTCAGTATTTCTGTCCTGTTCTTTCTAATACCTTCTTATTCTGAAAAAAAGGAAAGAAAAAAAAAAAGATTTAATCTTCAGGACTGGAATATCAGACAAAGTCACTGTAATGATAGACTTATGGAAGGGTGTGAAGAAGGGTGGAAGGTGTGACCTTAAAATGTTGTTTGACCGGTGGTGTTTGTGAGCACATGCTGTATAAAATTAGACCTGTGTCTGCTCAGCATCAAGTCAGTGCTGGAGAATTGTCTTGCCGCAGAACGGAGAAGGTATTTGCCTTCTTTAATCCGATCACATTCATTCACATTCAGCACTTTCATGAAGCTTATTCCCCACAATAAAAACACCACATTAAAAGTGAAAACATGAAGGTTTGTGTGACTGCATGACTCTTTTCTTTTTCTTTTTTGCTTCCTTGCTTTTTTTTGCTTCTTCTGTAGGGGTTGCCACAGTGGATGATTCACACACTTGATTTGACAGAGATTTTTGCACTGGATGCCCTTCCTTGCACAACCCATCCATTCATCTGGGCCTTGGACTGGAGCTGGGAGCACAATGAGTGTACAATTTAGAATATCCAATCAACAATTGTGATACTCAATTGCTTAGAGGTATCACAGCCCTTTACCTGGCAGGAACTCAAACAGGCAACCTTCTGGTCATGAGCCAAGTTCCCTGTCCATTTGGCCATGGGCTACCCCGTGTGCCTGATTCATATCTGAGTCAAAGCTCTCCATTATTCTGCATGTTGCAGGAAGCTTGAGTGGAGAATGTTGAAAGAGGTCCTTAGCTAGAATCTGCAGGCGTCTGACTCTGCAAATGACCCATTTAAAGTCACCGAGGGCTTAAGTACGTACACAGAAAGCAAAACAGCATCAGATGGAGTAGTTCCTGCTGCTATTGAGCAGTTTGATCAGTTGTGCTGTGCATTTCCACCGAGGTTTGCTTAAAATATCCAGTCCACAGACAGGTGGAGAGGGTGAAGAATGGAGTGATGCAAAGTGACTATGGTGAATGAGGTGCAGTGGGCAGAGTAAGTGGAGGATACAGAGAACAGAGTTGGAGATTTAAAAATGAACATAGCGACAGATTGGTAGAAAGTGAAGCTGTCAGGAGTCTGTCAGCTGCATGTGACAGGTGTAGCAGTTCATTATCCTGGCTTTAGATACAATGTCTTTCCGTACTCCACTGTCATGCGAGTGCAGAGTTTTTTTTTAGAAAGGTTAATATGAAAACGTGTTAAGTTTCCTTTTTTTGGTCCACTATTTCATTTTTCAGAAGCACAGTAGCTCTACATGACATACACAGTGATTTGAAATCACAGTGAGGCATGTTGGTCATGTGATACTTGGCATATTTGGAAAAAGGGAACACTCCAGCAATGAATTCAAGAGTTATGATATTAAAGGCAGGGAAGGTGAAGTAGTGTTTCAAATCTGTGAAACCTTGAGAGTTTGTTAAAGTCCCTGCAGGAATTAATAAATGTAAGTCTCTGACAGCACAAAAGAGAAACATCCATCATCTGTGGAAACTTTGGTTGGCTTCCAGCATCGCAGACCAGTAAGTTATAGATATTAACAGTTGAAACAGTTCCAACAAGCTGTAAACACAACATGACACAATGCTCTGCCCCTTTGTAACATCATTACAGTTACTCATGCAGAAGAGGGTTCATCTCCTCTGGCAACCAAACAAATGTAAGTCAGGTATTTAATTTCTTTGAGAGCTGATTTTCATTTTCTTCACCAACTCCTGAGGGAAATATTCACCTATTTAACCCCACTGTCTTCAGAAATCAGTTGTTAACTTTGCCTGTCTGTAATTTGGCACACACATCTTTTTTTATTGTTATTTCATTATATTTCTCTTGAGTATTTTCATTTCCAACAGCTGCTTGCTGCGACTGTAAATGACTCCATCAGAGCAGTGAATGGGCTGTAAAAACAAAACATTAAACAGAAAGACACTAAAGTTGTTGGTAATGAGGAAGTGTGATTACATTGTTTGGCTTAAAAATCCATTGAGCTCCATAATCATGGTTACAATCACTGTAGGTTAAAGTGAAGAAACCTTAACTCGTCACCTTCTAACCAACCCAGATCCCACTTTTCCCTCATGAACATAATTTATCAGATATAATGTAAAATACTGAGGTTTATTCTGTAGCCTTTAAACTTAAAAGAACGAGATAAAAACGTAACAACATGCTGATATGTTTTCTTTTGCTTCTGTGTTGCTGTATGGGAAGTGACACTGACAGTGTTTGGTGTAATGCCTTATTGTTGTAAAATTAATAATATATTGCTTTTTGTAGTAACAAAGTAATATAATGAATCACAAATATTTCTGTTATATAATTATTTACATCACATCTGCAAATCAAGCTGAAGTGGTAGAAAAATAAAGTGGTGAATGTGCCGTCCTGTGTCCAGCTGCAGATATTGAGTACTTAGAGTTTGGGATTAAAATGCCCCAAAACATTGCATGAAATTTTACTCGGATAAAGAAAAACATTGTGTAAATTATTTAATTAACACTAATAACACTGATCCTTTATTTGTTTCAGACAACTGTAAGGTGTCTGAGGTGAATAGACACTGACATTAATCCTGAATATATTATATCAGCCAAAACAGACAACGAATGAACAGAAGTAGGAAACACAAAGTTTTTCTGTACCTTTCTTAGATCTAGTTTTGCAGGTAAATACATTTTTGATTAATTAATTAGTCCAATTAATTAGTCATATATTTCAATACAATCCTTTTAACCCTGATTTCCCCCAAAAGTTTATTGGCAATTATAATGGCGATATATAAGTGTTTAAAACGGTCTACAATTGTCACATTGATGAACACATAATTTACTGATAAGATTAACAAAAAAAAATAATTTCCATAACTTATGGATTCACACCATCAGCACTTTCTTCCAGTAAGTTTTGCTGAGCCAGAGAAAGTCTGGGTATGCTGAACTTGACTCATCCCTTTGAATTAGATGAGAGTGACAGTATGTGAAGCAAACCTTAGCTTCACCTGCCACCTACGCTCCAGCAGGTGATTTGATGTGAGTGATGCAAAAGTAATGTAACATGTTACATTTCAAAGAAAGTAATATTGTACTGTTACTTAATACTTTTAAAAACACAAGTTAAATAAGTCATACCCCGTAAGGGTTATATTCGGGCTGACAAAATGGGTCTCATGCCCAGTTAATACCCACTTAGTACCCTTGCCAGGCTACCTGGGCTTGAAATGGGTGGGTGAAACACAGGTGGGGCCACCATGGAAACCCCAGACAAACCCACTTGGGACCCATATTGTCATCCTGAATAGAACCTTTATGGGGCCCACATATGTAGACATACTGGCTGGGATTTTGTATAGTACATAATATTTTTAACTTAAAGCTGACATAGAAGAAAAGTATCAATGGTGACAGATGACGGTGATGATTGTTGCCTTTTTTGCTCTACAGTGAGGAGAAAATGGATGAATGCCCAGTCAACATGCCGATAATCTCCTCTTTAAAACTAGTTCATTCACAGTATTTTATGACTTATTAAGGCAGAGCTATTTTTTTTCCTCAAAAGGATAATAAATATATGGTGCTTTAATGGCACTGCTCATAAGAATGCAGAGCACAATAAGCAATTAGTCACTCGGTCTCTTCATTTAACCTTGTAGCACTGCTGCTGCCTCACATTCAGACACGTGTGATGCAAATGTCAGTTCTGAGGGAAATGATCATCCCGACTTTTGAGGCAAAGAGATTCATACATTTTCTTATCCGTTTAATGAGGTTCATGTATTTGTTGTAACTATTAGTCAACCTTTTTCACTCTTTTCTTTGACAGTAATTCCATCCGCCTCTTTTTACCTAAGTCAGATTTTTGTCACTCTTGCTCTTTTACCCAAATGGCTCTCCCTTCCTCTCCTTGCTGGGTGCTGTCAGTGAACAGGTGTGCAGCTACTTCTCTTTATTAATGACAGGCAGGAGGAACGCAAAGGGGACACTGTGTGTGCGTGTGTGTTCCTCACGCTTCGTAGACACAGTGACAAATGAAGCAGGCAGGAAATGCATATATATATATATATATATATAGACACAGTGTCACAGAGATGCAGTTTGACAGAAGACACTGTTTACATGCCTTGAAAGTTGTTTGGTTGTGCTTTCTGAAATATATCTGGAATTCATTCAAGACTTTTGCCTTGTCTTTTTTAAAGGATCATTGCAAACATTTTTTACCTTGGCAAGTTGTTTTGTCAAGTATGGAGGTTTCTGGTTTCACTCTCATGAGATTAGTTTCCTGTACAGCTTTGTTGTTTTGAAGGAGGATGATGTTTTGGATTGTAATTTGGTACTGATTGAAACATAACACACCTGTCTGTCTTTTGATTATGTAAGTAATTACACTCTTAGCCAACAGTCTCTTTCTGTGATTTTTCTCAAAAGTCTACTCATCTACTCGCGACCTTAACTGTGGTTAACTCTGCCCAGTGCCTGATGTGAAAAAAGCCAAAGGAAGTGGGCTGAGTGTTTGAACATAGAGAGGTGGGTAAAATTTCAATACTTAATATTAAATTGTGAAGATTTGCACCTGGATTAACAATTACTAGCATTACTAGAGACCCATATAAAGTGGCTTTCACTTGAAAAAAAAAGTGGTTTAAGGGTTACACTTTAATAAACCCTCTTTACATAGACAATTCGCACAAATTCTCTTAAAAATACAAAGATGTCTCTATTTAAATGATAAGAAGAGCAGCCACTTCAAACACAAAACAGTAAGAAGTTTGTGATGTAATTATTGCAGCACTTTTGGGGGAAATTACCAAAACAGAGTACTTGCTCTGGGTGAGGATAAAAATGACCAGTGCAGGTAATGTTAGAATTAGCCCAGCATCCTTAGAGAAATAAATCCAGCCTGAATGTGGATTTAGACTTGATTGAGGTGAGAGAAAGCTCATGGTTTGTGGTCATAGTTGAAAGAACCAACCAGTGATTGTTGGAAGAAGGAACATAAATCTCTGCTGAACATCATCAAATCCCCGATCAAATCTATTTTCAATCTCCCAACAACTCACCTGAGCTCTTTACCTTTTATTGGCTGAGTTTATGTTGTCAGCAGCCGTAGTGGCACAAATACCACTTATGAGCCACAGGTAAACTCTAAGATATCTTAACCATGAAGGTATATTTAAAATAAAACAACAACATCAAAAAAAGAAAGAAAGAAAGAAAAGAGAAAACAAAAAAGTTAGGAAAGACATTTTTCTATCAACAGTTTGCTTCAAAGGAATAAAAACTAATAAGTTCAAAGATGTGATCTGATAAGGAAAGACAAAAAGCCAATTTTATTTATAAAGCACTTTTTCTACACGTAGGTATTCTGTGTAGGTACTATATACAGACTAATTTAAAAGTAATACAGAGAAATAATTTTAAGAAATCAATACAAAGTTATAGATTATAACTGCGTAAGTAAAAGGGGTAAAAAGAAGATACAAAATGTAAGTATTTAAAAAAGTAAAAAGTCAGGTTTAAAAAAGGTTTGATAAGAAGGGTATATAAGCAGATGGCACCAGTACATCAACAGACACACCACTTTAATTAAAAATGAAAAAAAAAAGAACTGCCACCCTTCGCCATAATAAGGCAATTTTCAATTGAAAAACAATATTTTGTTTATTTATGAGTTTGTGAGTACAGATGCTGTTTTGATTATATGCTGTTAGTATTAATTACTTTTTTCCACATCTTCATTGGTTTTGTTTTTTCTGAGTTTGCTTTTTTGATATATGTTGCATTTTCATTGAATCAGCTCTAGACGCAGACTGGGATGCAAACAAAAACAACAAACATGAATTGTTTTCGCTCTGAAATGGGCCTACAACGACAGAGAGAAAATGTGTGTCTTCCAATGTGTGTTCGAAACACTCATGAAACCGGATCCATGTTATTACATACTATATGTTGCCCAATATCTGAAAAATAATATCTGAAAAATAAGGAATTCCAAAGGGGTATTACTTTGCTTGTGTAGCTGAACAATCTGTCATCACTCTCCTCAAAGAAAGCTGGATGCCATAATTATTGGCATATGGAATATGAGATCAACAGTCATAAAAACATATATATCTATAGTTTAGCTGACCTTTTCTTCTTATTTTGAAGTGTGAAAAGATTATACACACTTTATTCAATCGTGATAAAAGCACTTTAAACAAAAACAAACAAACAAACATTTGATTCAGCAGATCAAAATTACATTCAGGTATAATGATCAGCTGTTTGTTCCAGCAAACAACAAAAACATAACGTAATATGAAATAACGAAAACACATGGAAATAATGGGCATATATGATGGGCATATACATATTGCAGCTGGGATGCAAGTAATTGATACACTTCTCCATACATGTTGCAGTGTGGTATTTTTCTATTCTGTTCATTCTTTTTTGTTGTATCTTCACGCCATTTAAAAGTCACTTGCATTTATGTCTTCCTGGATTCCTGATCTTTTCTGTCCTCCAGTTACTTTTCTGTTCAAACTCAAATTGCTGTACTGCTTCTTGACAATGGCAATTAGACATTCCTATAGACAACAGTAATAATGTATAGAGCTAAATAGGGCCTATTTCTATGAGATGTGAGATCGCACATAGTGATGGGCAGATGATGATGTAACAGACTGGGGGAGAAACCACTCACAATATCTTGTAATAAATGTTGGATGTAGAATGGTGTTTGTGGCATTTGGCATTTTGGGAAATATAGTCGTAATGTTCAAAATATTACCTCCACTGTGAGAGAGAGATCATCAGTCATCGCTGTCCTGATCTCATTTCATAGTGCCTCTAATACCAGGTTTGCGCTGGATTTATTTTTATTTGTAGGTGCTACAAACAATCCTATTTTTCTTGCCCTCCTTTCCTCATCTCTCATTTCTGTTCAGTAAAAAGTAACTTACTTCTTTATTTTCTTTCTGCCTTATATGGCTCCTTTTTGTTCATCCATGTTTCCACTCTTCCTCCCCCCTCCCTCTGTCTGTCCATCCATCTGCCCATCTTCAGGAGTTATTATTATGGCTAATAGAAAGGCCAATGTGTTCTGCTTCCCAGGGAAATTGAACTCATTACTTCTCATTAAGCTGCTCCCACCTTCTCTACTTTCCCTCAGTTTCTTTCTTTTCCTTTCCCTGCTTTGCTTTATCTGTTTCATGGCCTGATTTATAAACTCGGCCACGCACATTATAAAGACCCCTGTTAGGGCTGATACCTTAAGTTTTATTTCAAAGAAGTGGCTTCACATGGCATGAGCTCAGGGACTCTAGTGTCAGGGGCACGTGGCTGGGAGCACCGACCATTTACTGTCAGTAAAGTCAAAAGCAGCTCTGCCTCATAGCTCCACTTATGAAGAAATAAATCATACACATCGCTATGTAAGCAAATGTTATGCTATTGATGCCTTATATCTGTAGCATACAAAAAGAGGTTTTTTGCTAGGAGAGTTTTATTTCAATCCATATACTTGGAAAAGAAACAATGAAGTCAAAGAGTGAAAACAATTCACATGTTCTGTATGAGTATGTGTCTGTGTGTACTTGTATTTACTATATATTTGTGATGTTCAGAAAACATACAAACCTATCTTTGTGAGGACATTTTGGTTTAGGTTAGGGTTAGGGAAAGGGTTATACCCTTAGTTGTGATGACTAAGGTTAAGATAAGGGGCTATTGTCTGACATGTTCAGGAACTGCAGGAACAGTTCTGAAACACAGAAGCATGTGGTGACTGGTGCCTGAGTCAAGTGATCAGGAAAGAGGTCCTGATGCATAGAAAGTCTCTGTGAAATGATTACACATCGAAGGAGCAATAATCCGAAAAAAAAAACATAGAATAATATACAGCCACTTGGTAGCATGATGGGTGGTGCCCCTCACAGCAGGAAGGCCACAAGTTCAAATCATCGTTAGACCAATAAAATGACATCTGTACACCTTATCACCTGTATAGCAACTGATGACATGTCTGTGTGGAGTTTGGATGCTCTCCCTGTGTTTGCGTGGGTTCTCCAGGCTCCTCACACAGTCCAAAGACATCTGGACTGGGGATTAGGTTAATTAGGTTAATTGGACATTCTAAGGCCCTGTTCAGACCTATTGTCCTCACTGATCCGATCATGGCCAGATCGGGCTGAGTATGGTTATTCACACCTGGTATTATAATGTGAACTGTACTTATCTCCTGTGATGACATATAGAGATATAGAGATTAAAGGCGCTTGAGTGCATCAAAGCTCTTCTTGCACTGAAAAAGTTTGAACCATTAGGAAAAAAATGAATCTAATTAAAAATCAGTGTGATTTTTTTTTTTGGGTGGTAGCTAAAAATAAAGTAATATATGAGCACTGATTAGTGTAATAATGCTGTCAAACTAGCTCTGATTAAATGATGTTATTTGAGGAGGTGGTCACTGATCCATCCTGAGGAGAGATTACAGCTCAGGAATGTGGACAAATGTGTCCTCAAACCACCTCCCATTGTAATTTCTTTGACCAGATCAAGAGGACGCACTGGGACCATTCAGACCTCATTTACTGGGCATCCTCTAGCCATAATCCAATCACCCAGGATGGATGCTAATACCGGGTCTAAATGGGATCTAAACTGACCTTAGGTGAGAGTGTGAGTGTGAATGGCAGTCCATCTCTATATGTTGGTCCTGTGATAAACTAGTAATGTAAGCTGGGATTCGCTCCAGCTCCTCCAGTCATCCCTAAGACAGTGATTTTGAAATTCTTATCCATTAAAATCAGCTTGAGGATGCACATACGAACAGTTGACTGTCACAGTTGATCTCTGTCTGCTCTGTTTCAGTCGGACAGGGTGGCTCAATAATCTAATAATTTTGCTGCTCTCACTATTTTCATATGAGGCTTAAATGGAAAGAAAATGCAACTGAAGGGGGAAACCATATATAGGTCTAGATTATGAGCTGTGTGTGTGTGTTTGCCCATGTGAAAGTGAATAAATTTCACTATGTTTGGTAGCGTTAAGACAGAGGGCAGATTGTGGTCAACTCCATTTATTCAGACTTGGCACTTTTGTGTAAATGTATGTGTGTGTTTGTGTTAGTATCAGGTTGAATTGTTTATGATGGCTGTTGGTTGCATTTGTGTGTCCCTGTATGCATGCATATACTGTATGTGTGTGTGTGTTTCAAGCTATGTATGCTGACAATTTCTTTTGTATCTCACTAGCAGTGAATGAAGGCCATAACCCACACATGCATTACCATATTCTCATAGCTTGTAAAATGGATTGCTTTGAGTGTGTGTAGATACAGTGGTTTGTGCAAGAGTGCAACTCAATTTGAGGAGTCATTTTAAAAATGGCAAACACACAGCTTCTCTCTCTCTCACACACACACACACATGGGATGCCACATGCCGTATTGTGCTCGATATAGGCTAAAGCCTATTCCCATAAAATTGTTACAAAGAAAATATCTAACCATCAAGTCTTCATCTGAAATTGAACAACAGCACAAACCACTGGGCCAAGTGGTTCTCTCTCTCTCTCTCTCTCTCCCCCCCCCCCCCCCCCCCCCCCCCAGCCCTCCTCTGCTTCCCTGTCTGCTGTTTTTTTTTGCTTTTTGTGTCCTCACTATTTGTTTTCTCCTCATCCTCAGTGTAAATTGTTCTGCTCTGGTGATAGACTTGTATTTGTTTGTGTCTATTCCTTTTGTGCGTGTGTGTCTATGACTCTATTACTCTGTTTTGTTGTGTTTGTGTGTGTACATATGTGTTTGTGCCCATTTGTGAGGATCGCTGCCTGTGCCACTGTGTGTGTCTCTGTGTGTGGGTCAGGTCAAGCTATTATTATAGCAGCAGCTGTAGTGGTATTGCAGGGGATTGTGGGAGGTGTGCAGACAGTCTGGAGGCACTAGAGGGCTTTGTGTTTGAGTGACAGACCCAAACTAAATTCTGTATGCAGCACTCTGCACACACTGCACAAATCACTCTGCTCTATCTATTAAACGTGAAAACATTATACCATATGTACATATTAATTTTAATATTACTGTCAACACTGTTACTGACCTTCGGTATGAGCAAACAATGGTGTTCATCATTACTTATACAGAATATGGTGGTTTGGATATAGTTTTATTATGAATTAAATACAGTCAAACCTAAATGTTTTGACTATTTGCAGTGTAAACTTCAGCACCATGGACAGCAACAAATATTTGGCAAGTTGGGCAGGACTCACTGCTAAAGTTGGTGCAATATATATTTACAGTATATACACTTATCAGCTGTGCATATGAAAAAAAAAAAAGGGAGCTCTTGCGCATTTCTTTTTTTTCCCAGCCCACTGTGCCAGTCATGCAAACTAATGGAGCATTTGTGTCAGTCTACATGAGGCGATGTTAGAAAATGAGGCGCGACGCAGGTGACACAGCGTAAAGTTTCTGTCCATCACCACAGCGATGCAGTAGCTCATCTCCCAGCCTAGTTGCGTGTTTTCATCAAGCTGGAAATACCAGGTATCACCACCTCCACCCACATAAAAAAATAAAGAAAAGATAGTGAAAGGAGAGGATGTCTTTTAAATACAAACATGTTCAGATGATATTGCAGTGCATACCTTTAAATAAAAACAAATCAAATCAAACAGATTACACATTTGTAATCTGTATACTACATTTAAACCATTGCAAAATAGGCTCTATAAGGGTTATATTTGGGCTGATAATATTGGTCCCAGGCAGGTTTGTCTGTAATTTCACTGGTGGCCCCACCCATGTTTGCCCACTTCAAGCACATGCCTACCTAGTACTCATTCCAGGCTACTTGGGTATTAATTGGGTACTAAGTAGACATGAGCTTGAAGTGGTCAAATTATGCATGTACCATATGGTGTCAGTAACCTGGGCACAACATGGGGAACCCATGTTGTGCTCACCAGTGAAACCACAGACAAACCTGCTTGGGACCCATATTGCCAGGCAACAGCAACATAGTGCTGGTAACATGGGATAACTGCAAACAGCTTGGAGAAAACACAACGAAGCATCAATGAAAAGTTTCATGGTTATGGCTTAGGGTTATGAAGACCAAACAGAGACTGAAAACATCCACAAAAAAAAGTATAGCCACTATAAAGCCACTAGAGAAATGCCCAAAATTTAACTAATTCTCAAAACGCTTAGATTGGATATAAGTTGATTTAATCATATTTTAATTGTATGCAGTATGTCATCAACAGGCTGGAATAATCCTCTTTAAACAGCTGACTGAGCATGTTTTTATTTACATCAAAACACAAATTAATTCCGTCATTGCTTTAATCTAATATTTATATTTTTAAAGATATAAATCACACAAAATGAGAGAAGAAACTTACTATCTATATTCATATTTGGACTCTTGCATTGTTTTATTATTATCATTTTTCAATTATGTATTTAATCAAGTACTTTGATTAAATTCTATGGGATTTTGTTGTGTTTCGCCGTAAAACTTTTGCAAACTCCGAAACTCTGCGATTTATCCTAAGTTATTTTCATTGCACCATATGCAGATAGAGCTGACGGGGATGATATATCTGCCCATGCTTACACCTCGCCCACACATTTAATATGTCTACAGACGCGCGCAGCTGCAGTACATAAACACAGAAACATACAAATTTAGAAGCAGTGATGAATGAAATATTGGGAGTTTTCTTTGGTAATGACCTGCAGCTACATATTGGCCCATCATTCTAATGTGTGTGTGAGTATATAGTGTGTGCATCTGTGCATTTTTATGTGTGTGTGTGAGTGTGTCAGACCTGGGTTGTGTTCAACATTTTTTTTTTTTTTTTTGTGTTCAACATTGTCTAAGACAAAAGGCATTAGTCCAGTCAACCAAACTAATGTGATTTTCTGTTAATGTGATGCCCTGGGTGCATCTCTCTCTCTCTCTCTCTCTCTCACACACACACACACGCACACACACAGGTTTCAATGATTTCAGAGGACATTGCCTTGTCTTATATTCATTTCCTGGACACTTACTCTAACCTTAACCATAATTACTAGTGCCCTAACCCTGACCCTAACCTTAAGCTAACCCTAACCTCAGCCTAACTTTAAAACATGTCTCCACCTTAAAAAGTAGTAATGTACATTATGGAGACCTGATTTGTCCCCATTAGGAAGACAAGTCCCCATAATGTGACTGTGGAAACACATTTAGGTCCCCACAACATAAGGAATACCAGGTACACACACGCAAAGTCAGAGCAAGGAAGAGAGGTTGAATGAACTGGAACTGCATCCACAGATTCAATTTGTGTATGCACATTAATTTACAACCACCAAGTCAAGCCAACCTATTCATTACCTGATTCTTAGCATATACACACACATGCAAACTGTACATGCACACACACTTCCAATAACATTCGGAACTGCAAGTCTCTGTCTTATGCTAAGATACAGTACACATCTGATGACAGTGGTTCTCTGATTATCTTTTCTATGATTGACATTAAATACTGTGTGTAATGAATGTGCTTAGGAAGCCTGTGGGCCTCCCTCTCTCTCTGTGTGCGTGTGTGTGTGTGTGTGTGCATACCGGTTGGTAGGTGGCTGTGAGGAGACATTTAGATTGATATCTATTTTTGTGAGTAAATTTTGGCAGGCCCTCATAACTTTAAAGGTTTTTTTTTATTTTATTTTAACTTGGGTTACTTTACTTTTAACAGTGTTAGGCATTTGATTTTGATGTTTAGGGTGAGGGGCTGGACAATGTGTCCCTGTTTAGAAGTTGTGTATGTGTGCGAGTGTGTGTAGTGATCCTAAATCTCCCCTGTATGATTAAATGCATATTGCTAAATCTATAAATGTAACCAATTAAGTGTGTGGCTGTAAATTTGCACCACAAACTTATGCAAAGTATGTCTTTAAATCATAGTTAGCGATTTAACACAAATTAAACTTGGCATTTTATGGAGTGCCAAAGCATGTTTACGTGCACTTACACTCATAGCCTACATTAAATGTTTGACTTCCGACTACGTAGTTTTGCAAATACATACTGGTAACAGTCTTTTGTGCCGTACAGGGTTGTATAGCAAATATGGTGTTGTTCAGTTTATGTTTAGATTCAAACCATATACTTGGTCAGATGTTTAGGCTTCTGTACTTTTTAGTGCCATTTATACAGTACATGCTGCTAAAAATACACACATATTTACCAAATCAGATT
>JAFBJR010000138.1:1505658-1519073 GCA_016785285.1 Brachirus orientalis
CAAGTAACTAGTTAAATGAAATTGCATCATGTGATTTGTGTTTTGTGTTTGTCAGCTTGTTTGAACTCCTCCTGACCCAGCATCACTGATGGACAAGGTGGTGCTGAGTCGTGGAGTAGTTGTGAAGTTCATAATTCAACAGCGCATCAGTGTGAGATAGTAAACTGCAGGAGGGTTCAAGTTTCTCTTTTCTTTTCTATTTAAAAACAGGGACACAAATGAATATTACTTTGCTTTTGCTTTGACTCTTAATAATTAACAAAGATCATAAAATATAAAGGGCCTTTTCTTGTATGATTTAACTTTTTAATTGGTTAGATATTGATATCACAGGTAAGCTATGGTGACATATAAAAGATGAATAATATAAAGTCTACCATTACTACCAATAATAATAACAACAATAATAATTCTGATAATGTTACATTTTTAATCAGTTAATATAAATAATAATTCCAATAAATCTCAGATATTTAAAGACTGAAACTTACTGAAAGATACTAAAAAATATAGTGGGAAAATGTGTGGCTTTTTAAAGCCTCTGTGGATTAAAACAAAAACAAGCAAACAAACAAACAAACAAACAAACAAAAACTATACATACATTACTATATAAAAGAATTATATCCCTATATATTGATATTGAATTATTGCCCAGGTCTACATTATCATAATAAACAAGTAAAAGGCAGACAACAACACTGTAAGACTGAGATGGTATTTTTGAGGAGGTGTCACAGATCCAGATGGTTGATTGCTGTAGGGAAGAGGCTGTAATTCAGCGGTAAGGCTTTTGGGACAAGAATTTGAGGGCTTCAATTAAAAATAAGCACATTTATCTGAGCCCAAACTGCAACAGGGAAAAGAGAAGAGAAGAGAAGAGAAGAGAAGAGAAGAGAAGAGAAGAGAAGAGAAGAGAAGAGAAGAGAAGAGAAGAGAAGAGAAGAGAAGAGAAAAAAAACTGAAGGGGGGGCATTGTCGTTTTTCGCCATGACCTCCATGTGTCCCTGCCTCCTGCTTGTCTTTCATCTACAATGTGTTTTCTGTTCCAGTTGACCTGGTCTCACACTGATATTGTTGCACATGTCCCCCTCGTCTTTTCTCTCTTTTCATTTTGTCACAGCCTCCTTGTCCTCCTCCATTTATCTGAATCTCTACGGTGTTTTCATGCTGTTGCTCTTTTTCTCCTCATGCCCTCCCCTCGCCGGTGGTAGTTGGGTTATAGCACAAAAGACACAAAGAGATACAAGAGTACAGGCTACTTGGGTATTAATTGGGTACTAAGTAGACATGAGCTTGAAGTGGTCAAATTATGAGAGCACACTCCTTCATCATGCTGGTGTATATGTTCAAGTTTGTTTTCAATCAATTTAATCGTATTTGATACAAATTGGGTGAAATGTCAGTGATTGACAGACTCACGTTTGTTGTTTAGGCAACGCACTACATAGATTCATGATTTCACCAGTGTAATATGGCAGCACCTGTATACAGGATTCTTTGACTATTTGTTATTTAGTAAGAGGAAGTGGAGAAAGATTGTCCTCTGTTTGTCCCTATAGAGTATATTTGAAGAAAATGCTGTCTCTGTATCACTTTTAATCTTCTTTGTTCTTCCAAAACACATAAACACAGTGAAAAATGTATATTCTTTTATTGCCTTTAAGGCAAAGCCCAATATTTCTGAAGAAACAAGACCGAACATTAAATATACTTTCTGTCACTCACATCCTGCCTCTTTCTGCCTCTTTCATGTCCTGTCATTTCTCTGTACAGTATAAATATCATTTTATATAAATATTGTAATAGGTCTTGTAAATATGTTTTTGATGACTCTTCATTTTTCACCTCTTAACCCAGTGCAGCTCCTAATCTCATTTTGTTTCCATCAGTGTTGTTGTGCCGCTGTGGCTGAAAACAGAGTTGTTTTTGTCTCTCCTCTGTGATTCAGGTCCTCTCTCTGCACAGTCTCAGTGATTATTTTGTTTTCTCCTTCCTCTTCACAGTGGATGGGTGTATCGACTGGTCAGTGGATCTGAAGCAGTATCATGTCCTGGCAGGTGAACCTGTTCGGGTCAAATGTGCCTTGTTCTATAGTTACATCAGAACCAACTACACCATGGCCACCAACGCCAAGTTGCGCCTCATCTGGTACAAGAACAAAGGAGATGCAGAGGTGAGGCACATCTAATTAAATCTGAAAATATGTTTAAGCATTAAGAATTAAAACTGTAGTAGGCAACTTTTATAAATCAACAAATGTTTGTTACATTCAAACCATTGTCAAATTAGTTTGCTCAAGGCTGATCAAATCCATCAGCTCCACACGACCCTGTGTTTCTCATATAGTGGTGTTCAACATTCCCGTGCAGTGAATTCTGCTGCCGAGAACATCTGTTTGTTCAGCAGTTTGATGGAACAAACTCGTCTTGTCCCCACCCAAAGTCAATTATAGACAATATAATATAATATAAAATATTACTAATACAATATAAAATATTAATACAATATAAATTATAGACAAGTCAATTTAAAAAAATAATAGTTAACAAAATTTACAAAAGTGAGGAATGTTAAAAATGAAAACCTCTCAGAAGTTCTGAACCCCTCATTTATTAAAATCATCAGGTTTTTAAATTATTGTTTATTCACTTGCCTTTCGTCGCCATTCTGTCTGCAACAATTACTTTAATAATTCTTTACATATTTAAGTCATGTATTTATTCCTACACGAAATATCCCTTGTGTGGTAGTTAATATGAAATGAGAATTATTATTATTAATTATTAGACTGGTGCCTTTTCTTGTTTTTTTTTAATTCACCCATTGTTCCAGTGTTCGAAGCTGAATGTAATGTGTAATGTGCTTCATTTAGGGGAAAAGTTAATGCAAGCCTGAAGGGACTTACAGTGTGCACACATGTATGATTCAGTTTCAAAATCTGACATTTAATGTATTTGGTACTGTCTTTTAGGAGCCAATCATTTTCTCAGGCCACAGGCTGAGTAAAGAAGATGATTCCATCTGGTTCAGATCAGCCGAAATGGAAGACAACGGATTCTACACCTGTGTACTGAGGTAACCAGTGCACAACAGTACAAACAGCACATTTCTGGGTTTTCAGTCACCACAAACTTACAACTGCCATTGCTCAAAGCTAATGTAGTAGTGGAATAACTTTTTAAAAGGGTTTGGGTTAAAACCTAGACACATACTGTGAATACTGCCCCGCTGCCCGGGTGGAAGCCAGGTCTAAGTAGACCAAAAGCATACACTTTTTAGAGAGCTGCACTTCCAGTACTGACACACTGGGCTCATCACAGCAGATGAACTCATCAACAACAACAACAAAAAAAACATTTTTGGCCTGCCTCTGACCTGCAGCAGTGTGATTTTGTCACATGGAAGCAACCTTGGAACAGATTTCTCACTCTGTGGGTGTGTCATGTCTCTGACCCAAGGGGCCAATTTTAATTTTATCATCAAAAAGCACAACAGTTAACATGAGAAATGAAATGTTTGTGTGATGAAGGAAAGAAAAAGAATTCATCCCTTCAGTGATCAATAGCTATGTTTACATAAATTACAATTAATTCTAAATTTAAATGATCCTATGATGGTGTGCCTACACATACATCAAGTCAGAATAGACTATCTTGATATGTATAGTGTTGTCTAATTCTCAGGAAGTAAAAGCAAAAGAAGAAGCTTCACTTCTGCTTTCACAGTAAACAAACATGGCACTTGTCTGATCGTCCCCTTGCTGTCCACTATCTGTCCACTATCTGTCTCATTTTCCTCCTCTTTCTCCTGTGACTTTTGTGTCTTTTCATTATTCTTTTTTTGGAATGGAAATACAGCACTAACAAAACAGGAACACATCACGTTTACGTGGATCAGACACCTGATAACGAAGTCATAATCAGATCGATTGTTTTCTGTGTCGATCTATGAGTTGTTTCTGGTTACCTGTTCCTGCTACTTGTGTGTTTTACTTGTGTATTGTTGTTTGTCTTTGCTTTTTTGTACCTGTTTTTTTTTTTTTTTATTTATTTAATGAGGAAGTCCATTGAGAACAAATCTCTTTTACGAGGGAGCCTTGGCCAAGACAGCTTGCCAGCTATAGCTCAGTTACTGGCAAATAATACATAACACAATACAAACTTATTTTCAAACCTATCATTTACAGTGGGAAAAAGAAACATCTTTTTACTTCCTGCATTTGTGTCCTGAACCTTGACACTTATGTTTTATTATATATACCAACCCCCAATGCTTTAGTATTATTATTTTTCATCTTAGCTAATATACATATAAAAATGTACTATATTCTTGGTCAGACCCTCAAAGACAAATAATTAAGACTCGCAGCATTTGACCTGGATTATTGTTGATGTGTTTGGAAGAAAGAAGGAGAGAACAAAGGTACATGACCAAAAAATTGAATGGACACACATTTGAGCTTTATCCATGAATGGCAAATAGACTGAATTAATACAATATAAATCACAGGTAACATCAGCTCCAATATGGGATAAAATTGGGTTTTTATTTCTCACAACCCCTTCAACGTCATTTGAAATTCACACTTTCACATAAATGGTCATTTCAGATTTATTACTAAGTTCAACTTTTTAATAGAGTAATAATCTAATATGCACTTAATGCATATTTCCAGTGCTTTTGATCTTGTGCCAAATCCCACACTCGATGTGACACTGCTACAGGAAAATTCACTGTGCAATATTGGTACCAAATGCTTGACAGTATCAATGTTTAAGTATTATAACTATTTAAAAAAAATGTTTGATATTAATACAATATGTAATGACAACTAAGCAAACTCCATGTACTGATGAAGGTCAGGAGGTGGATATGAAAGTGTTGTACGTGACTGATGTATATGTGGGCAAAATTTACTATAATTTCATTCTCAAAGTGGTCAAAGTCTCAAGTGGTAGATCTGAATATCTTCTTACAAAAGAATAGCCTCCAGCAGTTGTAAATTAATTTGATTCAGAGGCAGTGAATCATGGAGGCAAAATATGTATTTTGCTTGCACATCAGCCACAATTATACAGTAGGTTGCTGTCTACTTATGAGGAAAGAAATCATCTGCCAGCCAATCAGATCAAGGAATTATTCAGTGACCATTAAATGGCATTGTACTAATGCTGGGATCTGTGATATCTGAATACTGCATTTTAGTACCGGTATCTTTTATCTCTAAGTATAAAATATGAATTGCTTGCAGCAGTTCTTTTTTTTCCTTTAACAAACTTTGCTGCAGCAATGTTGCCATGTTACCACATGCCACGAGTTATTATTGTAAGGTAAAATTTGATTATTTAGTCTTCTTTTGCTTATTAACTTACATATTTCTATATACAAACCTATAAACTCATTATAGTCCAGCTGCAACTCAAAAATCACAACCTTTGTGCAACCTTTGTTCTTATAAACTCTCATAAAAGTGTTGTTGCTCTATTGTATCATTGTTCTTCCTAAATCTGCTGAGAGAAAGGACCAGTAACACAGTGGAATGCAGTCCTCCTCAAGGTTGTCTATAGGTATCAGCAGAGGAAGGCGTCGGACATCTTACCTTTAAGTTAAGCAGATATATATATATATATACCTTAACTGAAGGCTTCACTGGCAGAATGAGAGAGGATGTCTAACTGTTAACATCTCACTGCTTATGTTTGGCATTGTCTCTGTTCTCCTTGTAACTGAGCTGTCTTCTATAACATCTTTCAACTTAACTCATCACTGACTTCAGAGATTCCATCACTGGATACCTGTTAATCAAAAATCTCCCAAACAATTATGGGCAGCATTTTCTCATATAGGAGACAATACTTATGGCCAGAACTATGACTGTGAGATCCAAGTTGTAATAAACCAGAATTATTTTTGAACCAAGAAGAACACCAGAAGTTGTTTCATGAGAAGAATGTCTCCTGCTTGGTTCCATCACCTGAAATATGTCCACTTGATCCAGTTCCACTTCCTCGCCTCCTCTGGCATTTTCGCCCCTTCCATCATTTTCTCCCGCCAACTTCATTTTTTTTGCCCATACTTAATCTGCCCTCTTCATCTCACCAGCTGCTGATATTCTCTACTTCTTTCGCCTCCTGTTTTTGCATTCTGCTCTATTTCTCCCAGGCTCTCTTTTCCTCTCTTCCTCTTCCTTTCTATCTCTATCTCACACTTTCCGTTTCTCCCTGTCTGCGCCCGACTCTTTGCCCCCACTTCATCAACCCCCCCCTTCATCCTCTGCTCCCATACCACCTCCTCTTCCTGCCAGAGCTTGACACCTATCCTCCTTAATAGGCTCTCTCTCTCTCTCTCTCTCTCTCTCTCTCTCTCTCTCTCTCTCTCTCTCTTTCTCTCTCTCTCCCTCCTTCTCTCTATATATCTATCTTTCCCTCTCTCTATCTCAGCATGACAACCTAATTAGGACTCAGTGTCTGTCATTGTCTCAGAGTCTCTTATTAACACTCTCACATACACACACACATAGAGGAACATCACCTCCCTTCTTAGTGGGGAGCTACCAACTGGTTCATGAAGGCTGCAGCGTCGATGTGTTGCAATGCATATAGTGTGAGGTGCAGTGAGATGTATTCGTGGAACTTGTTTTTATGCATATTGTTGTTGCTTTTGTAAGGAAACCGCCACGTTCTCCTTATGTAAACCCACAGCCTGCACCATGCGATAACAATCACTTTTTCCTGGATTAATTTCACATTCTGGCATGGCCTGAGGTGAAGTCAGCTAATTCTCTATGCAGTTAAAATGTAACTTGCAAGCACACTTCTTAGGAAATGTGAATTTGACCAGGATCTGTTTCCTATTAATTCCTATTAATATTATCTATTCTAAGTTGGTTACAGGCTTTGGTGCCATCTGTCTGTCATTTGCAGGATTAACTGATTTTCTGACTTTGTAAACAGGTAGGACATGACCTAAAGAGGAACCTATTCAATTTCAGCAAATACAGTTATTTGAAGTTATTTTTATACTTTTTTGCCCTATGTAGCCACCAGATGGCAACTGTTCTGGTTGCATAAAGTTGATTTCAATGGAAGTCTAAGGGAAAATGAAAATACAATATTTTTTCAGTTGAATGATAATTCGCATTATGTTCCCACATAAAAGACACAAGAGGGGTTGACAGCTAGTATTGACCAATAGAAGCCTGATTGCAGGTGACATTTGTGATTCACATTTTGTAAACAGGAGCTCTCTTTGGGTATTGGCAAAGAAAATCAGTCTTCACCGCTGCTATTCATCCATCCATCCAGCCATCCACCTGTTCTTTTCACACTCTTGTTAGTATGATGTAGCTGTGCGTGATGGAACATCTCTTGTGACATGCTGTCATATTATTACTTATTACTTTGTTTAATTCCACATATTCCTTTATTCATGGCTGTGTGACATTTACAGGCTTCTTATTCATGTGACCTAAGTTTGGTCCAAGAGACCAACTGATTCAAAATGCTTTAGTGTCCTGACAATTGTGACTGTCATGTGTATGGACCTTCACATGAGTTCATGTAGGAGGCACCATGAGAACAGTTTCATGGTTACAGTAATGGCTTTAATGGTCAGAATTCTAACTTGAATTTGAAAATACATGAGAGAACTCAGTTGGCCTGAGGCAAAAGGTACTGAAGTCATATGCTGCATTCAAAGTTCCCACATAGCATCTACAGAAAGGTTTATTTAATTCATGCTGTATGACCTTAGCCTGTTTTAAAGTGGCTGACAAATGGAATGCCCAATTCTCTGTGAGTTCACAGTGAACAGTGAACTCCCTGAGGCACACTGGTATCCTCTCTCCAGTTTGTTGTAGTAAGACCATCAGTATGAATAAAAGACAAAGTTACACTGACATCTCTTTAGATAATTTGGCAGTTATTGGAATAATTCATCAACACAGTGATGAATTATACTACATACCAGTCTAAATGATAGTTGTAAATGATAGTTCTTAGTTTTTTTTATGCTGCATCCCTCATCTGAAAATGGGCTTTGTCAAGCAATACTATCAGACCTGACAGCGGGAGTGTTTGTGTATATAGTGGCAGAACAGGAGACAAGATGTATTTTTCCTGTCAAACTGGTGAAGGACCCACTTTTTGAGCAGAAGAATTTACTTGTGAAACTTCTTGTTAATTGGTGCTTTGTGGTATGTTGTCCTCCATCCTGTTTACATAGCATATTGTTATATTGCTCATCACCATGACAGACCGATGCAGAGCCCGCATTACTGTGGACGCTGCACCAATCCGTCTGTCAATCTCCTGTTCCATTCTTGCCTCACTCGTGAACAAGACCCCGAGATACTTAAACTCCTCCACTTGGGGCAGGATCTCATTCCTGACCCGAAGAGGGCACTCCACACTTTTGCGGCTTAGGACCATGGTCTCGGATTTAGGGGGGCTGATTCTCATCCCAGCCACTTCATACCTGCCTGCGAACCGCTCCAGTGAGCTGAAGATCATGGCCCGATGAAGTAAACAGGACACGTCTACAAAAAGTAGAGACCCAACCCTGAGCCCTCCAAACCAGACCCCTTCAATGCCTTGGCTGCATCTAGAAATCCTGTCCATGAAAGTTATGAACAGGATCAGTGATAAAAGGCAGCCCTGGCAGAGTTCAACACCCACTGGAAATGGATCCGACTTACTGCCAGCAATGCGGACCAATCTCTGACTGGTCGTACAGGGACTAAATGCCCTTATCAAAGGGTCCGGTACCCCATTTTCCCGGAGCACTCCCCACAGGACTCCCTGAGGGACACTATCAAACGCCTCCTATCAAACGTCCACATGTACAAGCACATGTAGACTGGTTGGGCATACTCCCATGCATCCTCTAGGACCCTGTCGAGGTGTGTAGAGCTGGTTCACCGTTCCATGACCAGGATGAGAACCACACTGCTCCTCCTGAATCCAAGATTTGACTATTCGATGGGCCCTCTTTCCAGGACTCCCGAAAAGACCTTACTGGGAGGCTGAGGAGTGTGATTCTATTGTAGTTGAAACACACCCTCCGGTCCCCCTTTTAAAAGAGGGTGTTGCAGAGGCATGTCAGCCAAGACAGCCCTACAACATCCAGAGCCTTGAGGAACTCCAGGCAGATCTCATCCACCCCCCGGGGCCCTGCCACCGAGGAGCTTTTTCACCACCTCAGCAACCTCAGCCCCAGAGATACTTGAGCCCACCCCTGAGGCCCCAAGCTCTGCTTCCTCATGGGAAGGTGTGTTGGTTGGATTTAGGAGGTCTTCGAAGTACTCTCCCCACCAATCCACAATGTCCCGAGTCAAAGTTAGCAACCTCCCATCTCCACTTTACACAGTGTTGACAGTGCACTGCTTCCCCCTCCTGAGATGCCAGATAGTGGACCAGAATCTCCTCGAAGCTGTCCGGAAATCATTCTCCATGGTCCCACCAAATTCCCACATCTGAGGTTTTGCCTCAGTGACTGCTGAAGCCACATTCCACTTGGCCTGTCGGGCCTGATAGGACTCCTTCTTCAGCTTGATGGCATCCCTTACCAACAAGCACCAATAGGTTCGGGGTTAGGGTTAGGGTTAACCCGTAACCCGTCACAACAGGCACCGACCACCTTATGGCCGCAGCTCTGGTCAGCCACCTCAACAATGGAGACACAAAACATGGCCCATTTATGCCCCTGGTAGGGTTACACAAGGCAAACAGGTCCTAAGTGAGGGACCGGACAAAGAGCGGTTCACCAAGACTTCCGATGATGATTTACAATAATAGACAACACTTTCACTCGCCCGGACGCGGTTCACCCACTCTGGAGCCAGGCCTGGGGGTGGGGCACAATGGAAAGTACCCGGTGGCCGGGCCTACACCCATGGGGCCCGGCCGGGCACAGCCCAAAGAGGCAAAGCACTCCGACCCTCGGCTGCAGAAGCTGGCTCTAGGGACATTGAATGTAACCTCTCTGGTGGGGAAAGAGCCTGAGCCGGTGCACAAGGTTGAGGGGTTCCGACTAGATATAGTCGGGCTCACCTCAACACACAGCTTGGGTTCTGGAACCAGTCTCCTTAAGAAGGGTTGGACTCCCTTCCACTCTGGAGTTGCCCCTGGTGAGAGGCACTGAGCTGGTGTGGGAATTTTTATTGCCCCCCGGTTTGGGGCCTGTACATTGGGGTTCATCCTTGTGGACAAGAGGGTAGCCTCCTTCCACCTTCGGGTGGGGGAAAGGGTCCTGACTTTTGTTTGTGCCTATGCACCGAACTGCAGCTCAGAGTATCCACCCTTTTTGGAGTCCCTCGAGGGGGTGCTAGAAAGTGCTCCTTCTGGGGATTCCCTCATTCTGCATTCTGCTGGGAGACTTCAATGCTCACGTGGGCAAAGGCAAGTGAGACCTGGAGGGGTGTAATTAGGAGGAGGAAAAATATACTTATATTTATATATTATAAAAATATTCATATTTATAAAATATTCCCCATAAAAAATGTTTTAAATTAGATCATAAGCTCTCTGACAACTTTTTCTAGAATACATTTCAATCAGCCTGTCAGATCATCGATGACAGGGTTCATAACAGGAACATCAGGTCATTAAGCTGTAAAAAAATTACAGCTTAAACCTGTCAGTTTCTAGGAAATTACAAAAATGAAGGTCAGTAACAAGTGTCTAGTCCATCTCAACTTTGGTTGCAATGATAAATGAATAAATGAACTTTTAACTGACCAGTCATATATCAAAATAGTATATGATTAATTTAGCAATTAGCTTCTGAAATGTAAATTCTTCTGGTTTCTTTGACAGTCAAATGAAATGCTTTAGTTTGTGGATATAAGAAAATATATCAGAATGTCATCATTTTGAGGTTTGGGAAACATCAATTGATATTTTCTACTATTTATGGACATTTTGTATCAAACAACTCATGACTACTTTATAGAGAAAATAATCAAAAAAAGAAGTCATGAAAATAATTGTTAGTGGCAATCATTATTTTGAAAGGTATGAAAATAGCAATGGTGTATACTTCATATTTATTACTAAATGTTTTTAGGTAAACATTTTGTTTTTGGTTTCACTGTAGAAATTATAGGGAATACCTAATTGTAATCTAATTGACAGCATTATCTTGTATTCTATTGAACTTACAGAAGTTACCTGACTAATTGCATGTTATGTTAATGTTAGCTAGCTTTAGCTTTGCAGCTGTTCAGCTAATGCTAATAAACATTGATACAGTCACTCGGAAATACAAGTTCTCACCGAAGAACGGGCTTCGTGGCTTCACATAGCTAGGCGCTGAGGTGGTCCATTTCTGCTTCATGCCTTAACACAGATATATTGGGCTATAGATTATCTAAAGTATACTATGCCCCATTCCCATAGACATGGCTATGAAATGACTTATCAAATTATATCAAGCTAACTGACATTGTATCATTACATTCTCTGCACTTCACTCTTGATTTAGCGTTAGCTTACAATTAAACTGCTTTGGGCAGGGTTGGATTTTGGGGCACGCATACCAGACAGGCAAACGGTTAGCTTTGTTAATACTCTAACAAGTGAATCACATTTTAATATTTTATATTTTAGGTTATTAATGTTCCACTCAATTCAATCCACTGCTCAATTCAAACTGTCTTGTCTACAATATTTAAGTGTGACGGGCATCACCTACAGTCAGAACACAATTTAACTGTAATTTCACAAATGTAATTATTTTGGACCCATTATTTATTGCGACATATGTAAAATGGCAGAACAATAAATTACTGTAAACTTTTTCTGTAGAAACTGCAGCAATTTATTACAGTGTTGGTTTTGCAGATACCAATCTGGTTTTGGTTCCCCCAGCTGGGTTTTGTTATGTTACATTAGTACAACTGAATGCTATATGTTATGGATCTAAAAATGCCTGGAGTGCAATTAATATTCATTCATTGTATACATAATGTGCATGTTGTGTAAAAAGGATCTCCATATTCTAATTATCAGATACTTACTGAAGTGAATCGAAGAGGTCGGAAAATGATAGAACTGAGCAGGCCTTCTTTTAAAATATAATGATCTTGTGGGATGGGCCCCAACAGAAAACACATGATGACATTAAATCAGTCAGGCTTGTTTATAGTCGTACATATTGGCTGTAAAAAAATGAGATATCTACTTTTAATGATTTTCTATGAAATAAAAATGCTCCATGACATATTGCTGTCCCCAAACCACGTCACCCTCACCAATCCCATGCAGCATGTAACATGCATCATTTAGTATGCAATGCAGGGATCAGTCTGTTGCCTGCTGAGTTTCAAAATGCTGCATTCCCATTGTTGTAGTCTGGTGTGAATTTGTGTGGGCAACCTGGAGACATTGATATATAAGAAAACAAAGGTGAACAAGCATTCAGGGTGGAGTGACATTCCCTCTCAGGAGACAGTAACTGGAAAATAACATTGTCAGAGACAATGAAGTACATAAAAGAACAAGAGTTGTGCAGGGGGGAGGAAGTGGTAGGAGTGAAAGCATGAGAGAGGAGATAGTTAAAAGGCAAGAGAGAGCAAGAGATGGAGGAATAAGTGGGAAAAAAGACAGGCAAAACTCATTTTCTCTGCAGGTATAAGGACTTCAGTTGGGGGCGAGGGCATGCTGCGACTGCCCAACACCGAGACACCTGCTATGATTAAGATAGCAACACACTCACACACACAAACACACACTCACTTAAATTGCTGCACGCAGTGAAAAGTCTGTGTTAGGTTTCAAAGTTGTACCGAAGTGAGGAAGACTTTGCACTGAGCCTTTCTCCTGCAACACTTCACTTTTGGTTAAAAGTAAATCAGAAAAAGAATCGCATAATGGAGACACACACATGACACAGTAGAGGATGAAGGATAACAAAGACAGAGGACATGGTGATGGAGAGGAGGATTCTGGGAGAACAAAATAATGAGTGTTAGATAGTGAACATGGTAGTGTGAGATGAGAGATTTCATGCCTCTGGCTTCGTTCTCGCTTTAGTACACTGCATTAGGTTGAAACGTAACATGTTTCCAGGGCAAAAAAAAGGAGTGACTACTCAGCTGAAAAGCTGGACGGCCTCTTGTGTACTGACTCTGAGAATTGGCAGGTGGCACGGGGAGTTGGTCATTTCATTTGGCAGCTTTTTGGCAAGGTGATTGACTTGGTGAGGTCGGTGGCTGCTCTGCATTGATTTGTACGTGTAATGTTGCTAACATTAGCTGTGGTACGACCAGATTCCTTTCCTCATGGGTTAATGTCCACATATCTGTGCTAAACGTGGATATCCAGTCTATTGTTCCATTTATATGCTTGTCATATTTTCATTTTCTACATTAAAATTATAATAAAAAGATCTTAGGAATATATATATACATATAC